>JAZARR010000267.1:0-147636 GCA_037389465.1 Baylisascaris procyonis
ACGAGTGCAACTACTGTGATGAGTAATTCGGTGTCTACTCAATGCAAATACAGCAAACTGTGAGATGTTTTGTTGTCGGCACCTAGCATCTTGTGTTGTTATCACATGAGGCCACCAGTGAACGACATGAGGTGCTCCTCGCATATAAAGTATCTCTCAAATTTGCGATCTCTTGCAGAAAATAATTTATTGAAGAGTTACGCCGTTAAATAACAACTCTTTGAAAGCATGAGCACGATTTATGTTTAAAAAAACATTCTCGCTCTTCCTTTATAGGCCATTTGCGAGAACATAAAGTAGCAATTCTCGAGAGAAAGCAGTTTCCGCTCTCACCACCACTTTGAAGGAAAACTTTCATTTCAGGTGGCATGATGGTTTGAGAGAATCCCCTTCATAGACACCCTTTCGCCAAAGATTTTCTTCTGAACCTCGCTGCATTCATATGTGAGTGTTAAGATGTTTCAAAAGAGATGTTGACAAATCGTTTTTTCCAGCCCGGGAAGGTTGGTGGCAATTATTTGTCACCGCGTTACAATCGCGCCTTCCTGCTATGACCCTCGAGAGCCATTCATTAGAGGCGCTGAAATTGGCGAAACTAAATTCAAAATAATCAGTAAGTTTGTTCGCAATTGAAGTATTTTTACGCTGGCGATATTTGTTTCTAAAAACAGAAAAATTCGTGAGTAATGTAGTTTGAATGTATAGTACTAGTAATTTTATAATGAAACACATATCAAAATTGCAGTGGAGAAGAAATAAAGACTGTGGAAGATGAGGAAGGCAACATCATCGCTGCCTGTTCCTCGTTTATTCAAAAGTAGACAAATAAATTGCGTCTGATCTCTTGCTTCATTTCTTTCTTTCTTCTCATTGGTGAAGTTAAAATCCAATAAATAGGAAAATAATAAACGCAATGTTGAAGTATGCATTAAATGGCGGAAACACTCTTCGCCATTTTCACTGTGATGCTATGAACTGCCGTCATTTGAAATCTACAAAGTGCTTGTCGGACCATTTCCGTTCCATGCGTAGCTTCAGTAGCTCTGGCCCCGAATGAATTGTCGCGCCGCTTTTATAGCCTCGTCGAGATCCGTCGTTCGCATCCATAGCCGCTGGTTATCTTGATGACAATGTTGTCAGTTAGCAGTCGTTGGAATGTGCTGTGAGAGCGTTTGAAGTCTTAGTCATATTGTTTTGTCTTTGCGTTCATGAAGAATTCGATTCGAAGATCACTTCGACAGTGCCTTTCATAAACCATCGGATAACAACAGCTCTAATCTCTATGATTTGTACAGCCGTTTGTCATTTTATAGTTGTTGATGGTGGAGTCATAACTCACAATGACATCTCATTTGGAATAACTGTTACTGACAAAGGACAAATTTGGAGGTGCAAACAGGTCGGTGATCTGCACTCTACATCAATTCATTCAACCATTGTAAGTGCAGGCTGAATTTAAAAAAAAAGACTGAAATATGAATATTTAATGTCGGTCATTCGATTAATCCAAATAATGGTTGTATTTTTTTGATAGTTCAATCTCGGATAAACAGTAGGTGTCGTACAATGACATTTCAATTGTTCGTTGTTTTTCTTTTTTTGCGTGAGCTTAACTATGTTGATTGCAAAATTTAGCGATAGAGATGAGACAGCGGGAATGTTAGGTGATTGTTGGAATATTCCAGTCGAAGTTGAAGTGACTGGAATTAACTCAGTGTTAACAATTGAGCATTTACACGCAGTGATAGTCACACTAACATCTTGATAAAATTTTTTCATTGTTTCAAAGCACCTTTATTCGGATGGCATAGCTAAGCAACCTGCCTAAAAATGCATGCTGCTAAACTACAACACCCATATTTTTCTTCCAGTGGATTACTGACTGGTGGATTACTGATGGTACATGTGGAAAATTAATTACATTACTGGATTCGAAAAAAGCTACTAACTAACGGGGTGTGGTGGTGAAAAATAGGAAAGTGGAAGTCGCATTTCATGATGTGCCCGGAAGCGGTCTTTCTGGAGCAATACAAGGCATTGTCACGATAGGCTTTGTAGCAACTCTAAATTGTCTGATGTACATTTCAGTCAGTAGAAGAAGAGATACGTATTGAAGAGGAAATAGAAGAACAAGATTCGGAAGAAGGTATTGTCTGTGGATACTTTCTTAGTGTTGTAGAGTAAAAACCGATATCTATGTGGTAAGAATGCATCAACTAAAACGGCAGTGCAAGTAAGACCCGTAAACAAAAGAGCGATTTGGTTATCCCCGCAAACCAGATCTCCTTCAATCACTCTAATACCTTTTTCGTATCCCACCGCCGTCCTAACCCTTGGAATGTTGTCTTTGCACAATGAAAAAAATGCAAAGTATTTAGAGCATCCACTTGGCAGTCGTACACATAGAAGTACTAGATTAAGATCTGTACTCGCTTCCTCTCCCTCCTCCCGCCTAATCTATGCGAACGGAAACCTCCACGCATACCTTTCAAGGTTGCTTGAAATAATGATGGGCGGTTTGAAATAACATCGACTTCATATAGGAGGGGAAAGCCCATAAAAGAGTACGCTTCGTTGAATTTTTGATGATGTGAACATTCACATGTTGTCAACTATTGAAATAATGAGAAGGAGTGTTCAACAAAAACGCCGATAGCAAATGAAATCATTCGAAAGACTAGAAGGACGAGGAACGAATTGTTTACCCATTTCCAACAAGTGGAAGAAATGCATTTAGCTCATTCATAAAATATACGCCGAAAGCGCAATCTTTTTAAACACTAAGTTAGACAACAGAGATCACCTTCAATACTCTTTCATCGAACATCACTCAACGGTTTTATAGTTGAATTTTTGATTTATCTCAGCGAATGCTTAAATATTTTTGATATAACCGCTGAAGTTAGGTATACCAAAAGCTGCGAGAGGAATTGAATTTGCGGCAATACCTTATTATTATAATTTTACGATTATCTATTCAGCAGAAGTACTTGTGGAGAATTCTGACAATGACGATAAAAGACAACGTTTGTTTCCATCTTCTCTTATTTTATGGTGACTTTTTATCATAAATGTTGAGATATATAATCCTTCTGCCTTTCAAAGGAGTGGTCGCTTATTGAAAGCTATAATTATAAAATAATCAATATTCTACAAAAGATTTAGAAAAAACGACTAGGAACAGAAAATTCCTCGCGGAATTCAACATATTCGATCTTTTGGCAGCCTAAAAGAGAATGCGTTTAGCTTTCAAGAAGATGAGACAGGAAATTGATGCGTTTAAATGTGCTCATCATGACAACGCTGGAAACCAATTAGTCTCTTTTTTCGTTTCCTTTTGCTTTCAAATTCCTTGAAGCCAACACATTTTGTGGATAAAACAGCATTTCTTTCATATTGCTTATGAAGTTAACGAGAAACCATTAAGTTAATTTTACTGCAGTTTCTTTTCACATTAATTTTGTAAATGAAATTCGACAATGAACCAACTTTAAGTAAGTAGTGAATTCTTGATGACAGTTTGAAAGGTACATTGAAGAGCAAAAGAAACTCACTTTTGTATGAACTTCCTGAGATGCAATCCTGCTGCCCGCATCACATTCTAAGGCTGAGGTTTAAAGATCCAAGATGTTCCCTCAAGCAGTAAAGGTTTTTCGGTCGATTGGTCGAATAACAAAGGCTGCCAAACTTCAATGACCAAATATTTTGGAAAATAATGACCGAATATCCTAGAAAATCTTCTTGTTTTTACTTTTCAACTTCTTGCTTCAAGTGAAACTTGAAAATCTTCACATGCTAACTTTACCTTTTTAAAACTTCATTATCGCTCACCTTTAATCACAAAGAACTTATCTGATCAAGGTCCTTGAGCCAATCCTTGAGCCAATCGAATTTTGAATAGTTGACAGTTATTGTTTCCTGAAGTTCAGTTCGACTAGTTTTTGGATTTACTGCTGTAAACGAAACGACGTTAACTTCTCAAAAGTTTCCATCTTCTCTACTGCTGCGTGTAGATTTCGCATACATCTGTTTAATTTCATAAACTGGATGGGAAAATCGCAAATTTTTGGCCACTTATTGGTGTATTAAATTCAAAAGATAAAACCGAACTTGTTCAATCGATTCATACGCTGCATAGTAACTCATACATACTCAGTATTACAAATTGATGTTGAAAAAAATGCGCCGAACGTCTGCTGTGCCGTTTCGAAAAATATATTGTTTCATTGCACGTGAGGAAGCATGACTTTCTCGGAATTTTTATCGTTTCATTTCGAAAAAGCCAAATATTTTTTTCAAGTGTTTCATCTATCCCATTTTGGTTATTTCGAAGTAATTTTATTTTCATTCTTATTTTGAGATCCTTGAATGGGAAAAGCACAAAAGGTAAATGAATAAGAAGAATATATCAATAAAACAAATAATAAAAGCAACAACAAAATGAAAAAAGTAGAACGATCGCAGAGTATTTCGAGCAAATAGACTCAGACACCTTAGGGGTTAATGTGCCATAACAGCAATAATTTGACGATCAAAAACTAATCGCAGTGACGTTACCTTTATTTTTTGCATAATTTGATTTGACTTCTTGTGCATACAGAAGAGTAATGAATTTTTTCTTATTTCATTGAATTTGTTTCGATTCACAGATAACTCCGAAGAAAACGATAGCAGCGGTGAACCCAATAAAGCGCGCAGAAATGATAAGGTGGAATCGACGCCGAAATCAATGCAAAGAAATACTGAGAAGGAGCGATTGTCTTCGGAGGAAAAGCTGCCAGAGAATGTCAAAGAATACGAGCGTTCACCTTCAAAGAGAAAATCGATAGAGAGGACCGTTCAGCAGAAACGACCGCGTTCAAGAAGACAATCGGTAGTAAGATGTATGGAACAAGAACTGCCACTCTCAAAGAGTGAACGAGAACGACAGCTCTCGAAACTAAAAGCACGGGAGAGATTCAGAGAAAAAGAAAGAGTATTACCTACAAAGAAGTCTGTCGAACGATTACTGGAGAAAGGACGGTTTCCACTGAAAAGAAACTTGCTCCGACGAGTTGAAGAGGAGAGAGCACAACAAGGTTGGCGGTTAAATGCATCGTACATCTTCACTGAAAGCCATTTCGCGAAAGCATTTACTCTGGGTTATCACTGATTTTATAGCATTCCTCTTAGCTAGGTAAGCCGCCTCCAGCATACCTATTGCTATTTTATTTCAATGCATTTAGTGTACAAAACGGACAAATGAGCAGAACTTTCAGAATGATAAAGTGATTGTTTTCTTAAAAATGCAAATTTTCAGCGATCGCAAGAATTCTAAGTCTGAGAACGTTTTCTGCGCTTGTTTTATTCCCTTCACACGAATTCGCATTCATTTTACCTCGCATAGAATGTAAAAATCTACGAAAAATTACGAAATTTCTTATTGAATGATTTCGAAAGTTTTCACAAATTTTCCGAGGAAGGGCTGAGCCATCAAAAACGAGTCATATTTTCTGAATCACCATTTAAATCTAAACGCAATTCGCATTCAGTATCACCGATTTCTGATGGAAAATGGTTGCCGAACAACATCAACAGCTTTGCATTTCAAGTAACAGAAAGTGGATAATTTTCCAAACTTCGATTTTTGAGCTTTTCGAAACGATTGGAAATTGCATGAACTGATTTTTGAAATGGCTAAGGTACAAAAAAGTAACCATTTGAGAAGAAACTGAAGTCTTCTACGGATGCAGCGAATGATCAAGGATTCTTTTCAGGGTCCGAACGAGAACCGAGTTCTGCATCTTCCGGTAATTTTAAAATGTGTACATCTGCTCAATCATTTAAAAGTTAGCAAGTGTTGGCAAAAGCAGACCATAACGGTACGTCGCGGAGCGTGGAGAAAATTGATTAACTTCTTCTCCTCAAAGGTAACGTGGAAGAAAGTGAGGGATAAAAATGACAGGAATAAGAAACTATCAAAGAAAAACCTTTCATGTGGATGAGTGGCCTCTATTATCCTCCACCGGAAACAGTGAGAACGTAGCCTTGATGGAACTGAAACGAGATCCATATGAGGTATGATTAGGAAGAATCTGGCTTTCATCCCTTTCGAAATGTTTTTCTTCTGTATTTACGCAGTGATCCCGCAGATTCCACTTCCCCTCAGGCATTCCCTGTAGGCCTTTGTCCTAAACCACTGCAAGCAATTGCTGTAATCCGGCTTGTATCTCCTTCATCGTGTCAAACGGCTCCACTTTGGCCTTAATCTCATTTTAGAAGGCAAAAAAAGTGACAAGGCATTGGATTTTGATGGATGGGCTGAATTCGATTGGTAATTTCTTAGGCGGTAACCGGACGAGCATCACGAAGAGCTCCGGCTTTTGGCCTCCCTTAGATGGGAGTGAGAGTGAAAACACTGAGTCTCGCCCACGGCTTCCTTCCTATGAACTCTCACATGCATTTAAAAGTAACAGTGGCATACTTTCCAATTTTAATGAAAAATTTCAAGCCATCCATTCGATCGCAGGGCAGCGCGGACAAAATGTTACGGAATTGCGCATAAAATGTTGCAGATTGACATTTGAAGGCCTATGGCATTGACCCTCAGCGAATCTAAAACACTGACCTTCACAAGCACGAGGCCATGGCTCTCAGCAACATTAAGATGCTGACCCTCCACCGCACCAGCTCGTATATTTAGTGCTATTGCCAAGCAACACCTCCGATTTCTTTCGCTAATTTTCTGCATTTTCATCCTCTATCCAGCCATTAAAAATAAAATAACGAGTGATAAGATGTTTTAATTCAAAATTCTTGACGGAAGAAGAGAGGGTTCTCAAATGTCTGTAACATGCTTAATCCCCTACACACTCATCTGTCATCTTATACCTGTAGAAACGTTCACTAGCATAGCCGGCGATTTAATGGCATCAACGACGAAGACTTCTGTAAATTTGCTCTCCAAAAGATGGTTGGTGATATCCTACCTATGCTTATTGAACGCATATAGGACAAAGAGTCCTGGAGTTTTAATCGGTCCCATTTCATGCTTGATCGCAACTTTTGCCTTCATTTTTAGCTGACCAAATCAACAGCGACCGGTTGAATTCGCTCATCTTCTCCTTTTTACTACGGTCATTTTATGGGTCTATTTCCGAGGCATTGCACGACATGAGTTGGTTCTCTATAGGTGCTAGCAGACTACACCGCTGTTACTGCAGAATCAATTACTGTAGAATCACTCAAGACCGATGCGACTTGGACTGAAATATTTGGCACCTACTCGCAATATCCTTGTCAGGGTTTGGGGGATGGGTTCGTGGGAACACTTTTACCACTTTACTTTCAGATCTTGATGTGACCTAATTTCAGGCAAAGTGGAGCAATGTGCAAGTGGTATATTTTCATCTCCTTTGAAACTCGTGACTGTAATTGACGTGCTGAGGTCATTCCGTGAATCAGAAATAGAGAACGAGCTGTTATGTTACTGTTCACTAAATCTAAAAGAAGAGATCTATCAGAAGCTCCAGAAAACATTAAAACCTCAAATGGATCATTGAAAACTGTTTATTTACCACTGATATGTCGATGACTGCGATGCTAAGACGGAGTTCATTCAAAAAGTGTTTCATATGCTGCAACCTCGATGCACTCTTACTAAAAGTTCTTTGTTTATTTGCACAGAATCATGGCCCTAACAGATACAGTCACCTGTTTTTATCGTATGAGAAATTAAATTTGCATATACGATGCATTCTGTCCATTACATTCAACGAATCGTTTGTCGAATCCGTAGAATGTTGATATTGGGCAGTGCACAGTCAGAAGAGCTGGATATCTGAGAACAAAATGGCTCTCGATAAACATCCTTATAGTTCTCTATATCCTCTCATATCCTTTCCTCTTCGCCCAAAATGCAGACGATAGCCTTTCTTGTTCAGCCATCCCAGCACCGATTTTTCTAGCCAAACATTTTTTACAATTTTAGTCCTATAATTCAAACTGTTTCAATCTAGGGGCGAAATATGAGCTTGCAATGGAGGACAACCTGAGCAACTTTGAAAACTGCATATACTGTATTCGGTCACCTTACAATGCATTCGCGAAGCAATGCTTCCTAGATGCTTCATCTACTTAGTGTGGGATCAGACTTCAACAAGTGAAACTGTTCCACTGCCTCATAACGTTCGGCCACTCCGTAATCTTCGGTAGGTGATGGCAGGTCCCCGAACAACAGAAGTCACTATCCTCGCTAATGAGCTTTGCTGAATATAGGCTATAGAATCTTCCATATGATTGGAATACAAGAGCCTGCTTTTGCTTTATATTGCATAAATTCAATGCGCAATCGAAATGTTCCCTTTATTAGCGAAATTATGGTTATTTTGATCATCACATATTACAAGGATTGTTTCCGGCATACTGTGCGGTAAAAGGAACATAAGAGTGAAGAAAACTAGAGTTATAGATCTAGCTATTTCTGACACCGAAAAGTTCATGCCGAATTTTTTTAGATCATCATTGCGACTATTTGTTCACCGAAAGTGAGTCAGAGTGGAGACGCGCGGCTCATCATCACCGCAAGAAACGAAAGTCACCAAGAAAAGCAAGCGCACAAGTAGAAAATAATCTCTACGCAGAAAACCCTTCTTAAATGTCCACTAATTCTTATGCAAACTAAAGGGATTGTAATCTTGTTGCGTTTGCATGGAAGCAAAGCAATGGAAACAAGCATGATGATGATGCTCGAACCCAAGTAGTAAACTTACAGTTATCATGGAAGTAAGTAAATTTTGGTGGTTTTTTACTCCTTCTTCCGGAATGCAAAATTCCTTGCAGCATTTAGATTTGTATAGGCCGAGTGCGCTCAGTGTTCATTTGGTATACATGGAGAGCTTTGGGCGCTGTGCATAACGCTAGTGTTTCTTCATACCAGGAGCAAAGAAGGGCGGAAGGTCAGAATTTCAATTTTAAGTAACAAGTCCCATCCAGAAAACCAGTAAAGTGTCGTTTTACTTCCTGTTAAGAGGTGCAGTTGTTTTCACGTCAGGCTTCAGGTCGGGGTCCTGCAGGATACAGCTGTTTCGAAGATGTAAAAGAGATCGAAATCAATCCTATTACCCATATAATATTTATACTTTCAAACTTTATATTGGAGGGGTTTTGTGTATGAAGCGTTGCATGCGAATGAGAAATATTGAATGAGCGCTAAATGTGAAATTAAATAGAGGAAGCAGTTGTATACGATGTTCAGCGCTCACCAAAAGCGCGTATACCCGCATAACCTGGAATAAAACTCATAAGGATTTTATACACATATACCCCATAAGTGAAAATCTGGGCGCTTTTATCAGGGGTAGACTTATTGACCGCGAAAAATCCCTTCTAAAAGGTCGAGAAACATGCGTTATTTGGGGGGGGGGGAGTGCACGAGGAGGGGCGTTGAGAGAGATATTTTATTTGGGAAGTAAATCAAGCGTTGCTGTGAGAAATGAAATCCAAACCTAGAATTATCAGCGATGTAAAAAAGGAATGGGATGACATCGCCTGCTATACATCAACGGGTTGTAGAATTAGAGAACGTAAGTATAATATCTTCTATAAAAAATCACATCAAGCTATAAAATTGCAATACGATAAGGTATGACTTAAAACTCATCATTAACAACGCAATGCAAACAATAACGGTATTATGATGGGTTCGTTCTGGTATGATTCAAGTGAGCCGATTGCTTATCGCCAACCTAGTATTCTAAATTTGAATTGCCAACACAATTAAAATATGCAATAAAATGTGTTCAAGTTTTCACAGAACTGACAGCATATACAGGCCTTATAAAAATGATTGTTTGCTAACCTGACTGGCTGGGATGTCACCTCAGCAGTTGTAAAATGACCCTTCTTAAGCAATATCTAGGTATATTTAAACGTCTGTAACGCCTTTCAAATCAGATGAATCTGCATGAAAGATATATAGCAATCACTCAGTGGTAAAGACCATACTGAGATATTTCTGCAATGCCACCTTCAAGTGGTTCGCGAGTTGGTGCTTTCGATCAGACATATACAAGCACACACATCGACATACATCAGCATGAAGTCATTATAATATACTCTGCAACTACAAATTATAGAAAATAAAGTAAAAGGGATTAGAGTAAAATCGACTAACAGAAGGAACAGCGAAAGAAAACGTGCACGATTACGGTTTTATTAATTAGCAGAGGGCTTATTAATAAAGGGTGATTTATGCTTAGTGAATTTGTGTAGCAAATTGTGCGAGACAACTTGCAATTACTTAGAGTGAGGGTTAGCCGTTGAGAGGTGTTCGATTCATTGGTGGATGAATCGATTCCATAATTTCGATAAAAAACACAAAAAAAGAAGAGGGAACGAACCAATTAACGAAGATTATTTTTATTTTTTGAGCTTATCGTAGATTCAGCACCAACATGAGGAACTCTGCCTCCAGCAACGGCTACTTTTTTGTAGCCGTATTACTCCTCATACATCTTAAAGCAGTTCCGGAAAATTTTTCATATTCAGGGTTTGTCTCACAAATCCGCACCCACCTCGAAAAATGTTCCCTGGACCCCCAAAATACAACGGAGGAAAGAAATCAAAAATCTAACTTAGAGACAAAACCTAAAAAGGAGAAAGCTTAAGTATGAAAAAATACTTAAACCGGGTTATTTCCGGAATTCACTCAACAACATATCACGAAAAACTAATGGTCACGTTTGCGCCTTATCCTCAACACACATGCAAAAAAGCTGAAAATACATAAACCATAAAGAGATATCGTTGGGGAAAGCAAAAATGAGTTAGTGATCTTCTGTATATATATAGAACTTGCGTATTGCATTAACTCTTTGTTTTATTACTTTCGATCATTTTTCTATTGCTTTATATTGCATTACTTCTTTAACTCAATTTAATCCATGAAACTTTGCTCATATAATGTCAAGCTTTAGCTTTACTTCTGAGGAAATTTAAATCGTCAGGAGAAAAGAGTTGCCCATTTGGTCACGCAAAGTCCAAATACTATTTCTTATCTTGGTCGGCCAAAATAAAGTCAGTGACACAAGTGGACACATATATAAGATAAGAAATAGTATACTTCCTATTGACGTAGGAATCATTTCTTATTCCATTCGCTGCACAGAGAAGAAGGCTCTTAAAACTTTTAAATCCTTGCATCTATTTAAGTGTTATGAATGCTTGCAGGCGTATTGAGGTCTCTTGTTTGCAACAAAACTTACTGAAGCAACGCATCCATGAAATTCCACTGTAACGTAGTATATGAACGCGTTTATCGTTTGCAGTAGAAATATGACGGGTAGAAGTGCGCTGAAATTTTCGAAACATTCGTTCTCCAAGTGCACCAGGGTGCTGTTAAGTATTATTTTTTGACCGCCCAGGAAGTTCTTAGTATCTCTCAACATTTTATATTAAATTACTAATCTCAATGCTATCAGTGCCGCAAACTGAAGAATATGAAAGAAGTCTAGAAGGGTAGGGGGTGAGAAGACGATGAACATAATGCTAAGCAGATGTAGCAGAACTTATTGATTTGAAAGCTTGCAAATATATTATAAAGAAATACTCATAAATTATTTATTTACTTTGCAGCAACCACCGTAAGTGGCGATAACAATGAATCATCTAATAAGGTAAGCATACTTGAAATTCTAGTCTTCTATTTGAATCCAAATTAAAGCCTTCGACAAGCACGATTCATTGCAGACGAGGAGACGTCGCTGCATTGAATCGTCAGCATTAATGTCAAATACTGTCAGTCAGTGTTGCTCTAGCATGTGCCATTTAAGTTGCAACCAAGTGAGATATGATAAACAAAATCGTCGAAAATTTCAGCGCACTTCTACCCGTCATATTTCTACTGCAAACGATAAACGCGTTCATATACTACGTTACAGTGGAATTTCATGGATGCGTTGCTTCAGTAAGTTTTGTTGCAAACAAGAGACCTCAATACGCCTGCAAGCATTCATAACACTTAAATAGATGCAAGGATTTAAAAGTTTTAAGAGCCTTCTTCTCTGTGCAGCGAATGGAATAAGAAATGATTCCTACGTCAATAGGAAGTATACTATTTCTTATCTTATATATGTGTCCACTTGTGTCACTGACTTTATTTTGGCCGACCAAGATAAGAAATAGTATTTGGACTTTGCGTGACCAAATGGGCAACTCTTTTCTCCTGACGATTTAAATTTCCTCAGAAGTAAAGCTAAAGCTTGACATTATATGAGCAAAGTTTCATGGATTAAATTGAGTTAAAGAAGTAATGCAATATAAAGCAATAGAAAAATGATCGAAAGTAATAAAACAAAGAGTTAATGCAATACGCAAGTTCTATATATATACAGAAGATCACTAACTCATTTTTGCTTTCCCCAACGATATCTCTTTATGGTTTATGTATTTTCAGCTAATTTTTTGCATGTGTGTTGAGGATAAGGCGCAAACGTGACCATTAGTTTTTCGTGATATGTTGTTGAGTGAATTCCGGAAATAACCCGGTTTAAGTATTTTTTCATACTTAAGCTTTCTCCTTTTTAGGTTTTGTCTCTAAGTTAGATTTTTGATTTCTTTCCTCCGTTGTATTTTGGGGGTCCAGGGAACATTTTTCGAGGTGGGTGCGGATTTGTGAGACAAACCCTGAATATGAAAAATTTTCCGGAACTGCTTTAAGATGTATGAGGAGTAATACGGCTACAAAAAAGTAGCCGTTGCTGGAGGCAGAGTTCCTCATGTTGGTGCTGAATCTACGATAAGCTCAAAAAATAAAAATAATCTTCGTTAATTGGTTCGTTCCCTCTTCTTTTTTTGTGTTTTTTATCGAAATTATGGAATCGATTCATCCACCAATGAATCGAACACCTCTCAACGGCTAACCCTCACTCTAAGTAATTGCAAGTTGTCTCGCACAATTTGCTACACAAATTCACTAAGCATAAATCACCCTTTATTAATAAGCCCTCTGCTAATTAATAAAACCGTAATCGTGCACGTTTTCTTTCGCTGTTCCTTCTGTTAGTCGATTTTACTCTAATCCCTTTTACTTTATTTTCTATAATTTGTAGTTGCAGAGTATATTATAATGACTTCATGCTGATGTATGTCGATGTGTGTGCTTGTATATGTCTGATCGAAAGCACCAACTCGCGAACCACTTGAAGGTGGCATTGCAGAAATATCTCAGTATGGTCTTTACCACTGAGTGATTGCTATATATCTTTCATGCAGATTCATCTGATTTGAAAGGCGTTACAGACGTTTAAATATACCTAGATATTGCTTAAGAAGGGTCATTTTACAACTGCTGAGGTGACATCCCAGCCAGTCAGGTTAGCAAACAATCATTTTTATAAGGCCTGTATATGCTGTCAGTTCTGTGAAAACTTGAACACATTTTATTGCATATTTTAATTGTGTTGGCAATTCAAATTTAGAATACTAGGTTGGCGATAAGCAATCGGCTCACTTGAATCATACCAGAACGAACCCATCATAATACCGTTATTGTTTGCATTGCGTTGTTAATGATGAGTTTTAAGTCATACCTTATCGTATTGCAATTTTATAGCTTGATGTGATTTTTTATAGAAGATATTATACTTACGTTCTCTAATTCTACAACCCGTTGATGTATAGCAGGCGATGTCATCCCATTCCTTTTTTACATCGCTGATAATTCTAGGTTTGGATTTCATTTCTCACAGCAACGCTTGATTTACTTCCCAAATAAAATATCTCTCTCAACGCCCCTCCTCGTGCACTCCCCCCCCCCAAATAACGCATGTTTCTCGACCTTTTAGAAGGGATTTTTCGCGGTCAATAAGTCTACCCCTGATAAAAGCGCCCAGATTTTCACTTATGGGGTATATGTGTATAAAATCCTTATGAGTTTTATTCCAGGTTATGCGGGTATACGCGCTTTTGGTGAGCGCTGAACATCGTATACAACTGCTTCCTCTATTTAATTTCACATTTAGCGCTCATTCAATATTTCTCATTCGCATGCAACGCTTCATACACAAAACCCTCCAATATAAAGTTTGAAAGTATAAATATTATATGGGTAATAGGATTGATTTCGATCTCTTTTACATCTTCGAAACAGCTGTATCCTGCAGGACCCCGACCTGAAGCCTGACGTGAAAACAACTGCACCTCTTAACAGGAAGTAAAACGACACTTTACTGGTTTTCTGGATGGGACTTGTTACTTAAAATTGAAATTCTGACCTTCCGCCCTTCTTTGCTCCTGGTATGAAGAAACACTAGCGTTATGCACAGCGCCCAAAGCTCTCCATGTATACCAAATGAACACTGAGCGCACTCGGCCTATACAAATCTAAATGCTGCAAGGAATTTTTGCATTCCGGAAGAAGGAGTAAAAAACCACCAAAATTTACTTACTTCCATGATAACTGTAAGTTTACTACTTGGGTTCGAGCATCATCATCATGCTTGTTTCCATTGCTTTGCTTCCATGCAAACGCAACAAGATTACAATCCCTTTAGTTTGCATAAGAATTAGTGGACATTTAAGAAGGGTTTTCTGCGTAGAGAGATTATTTTCTACTTGTGCGCTTGCTTTTCTTGGTGACTTTCGTTTCTTGCGGTGATGATGAGCCGCGCGTCTCCACTCCTGACTCACTTTCGGTGAACAAATAGTCGCAATGATGATCTAAAAAAAATTCGGCATGAACTTTTCGGTGTCAGAAATAGCTAGATCTATAACTCTAGTTTTCTTCACTCTTATGTTCCTTTTACCGCACAGTATGCCGGAAACAATCCTTGTAATATGTGATGATCAAAATAACCATAATTTCGCTAATAAAGGGAACATTTCGATTGCGCATTGAATTTATGCAATATAAAGCAAAAGCAGGCTCTTGTATTCCAATCATATGGAAGATTCTATAGCCTATGTTCAGCAAAGCTCATTAGCGAGGATAGTGACTTCTGTTGTTCGGGGACCTGCCATCACCTACCGAAGATTACGGAGTGGCCGAACGTTATGAGGCAGTGGAACAGTTTCACTTGTTGAAGTCTGATCCCACACTAAGTAGATGAAGCATCTAGGAAGCATTGCTTCGCGAATGCATTGTAAGGTGACCGAATACAGTATATGCAGTTTTCAAAGTTGCTCAGGTTGTCCTCCATTGCAAGCTCATATTTCGCCCCTAGATTGAAACAGTTTGAATTATAGGACTAAAATTGTAAAAAATGTTTGGCTAGAAAAAATCGGTGCTGGGATGGCTGAACAAGAAAGGCTATCGTCTGCATTTTGGGCGAAGAGGAAAGGATATGAGAGGATATAGAGAACTATAAGGATGTTTATCGAGAGCCATTTTGTTCTCAGATATCCAGCTCTTCTGACTGTGCACTGCCCAATATCAACATTCTACGGATTCGACAAACGATTCGTTGAATGTAATGGACAGAATGCATCGTATATGCAAATTTAATTTCTCATACGATAAAAACAGGTGACTGTATCTGTTAGGGCCATGATTCTGTGCAAATAAACAAAGAACTTTTAGTAAGAGTGCATCGAGGTTGCAGCATATGAAACACTTTTTTGAATGAACTCCGTCTTAGCATCGCAGTCATCGACATATCAGTGGTAAATAAACAGTTTTCAATGATCCATTTGAGGTTTTAATGTTTTCTGGAGCTTCTGATAGATCTCTTCTTTTAGATTTAGTGAACAGTAACATAACAGCTCGTTCTCTATTTCTGATTCACGGAATGACCTCAGCACGTCAATTACAGTCACGAGTTTCAAAGGAGATGAAAATATACCACTTGCACATTGCTCCACTTTGCCTGAAATTAGGTCACATCAAGATCTGAAAGTAAAGTGGTAAAAGTGTTCCCACGAACCCATCCCCCCAAACCCTGACAAGGATATTGCGAGTAGGTGCCAAATATTTCAGTCCAAGTCGCATCGGTCTTGAGTGATTCTACAGTAATTGATTCTGCAGTAACAGCGGTGTAGTCTGCTAGCACCTATAGAGAACCAACTCATGTCGTGCAATGCCTCGGAAATAGACCCATAAAATGACCGTAGTAAAAAGGAGAAGATGAGCGAATTCAACCGGTCGCTGTTGATTTGGTCAGCTAAAAATGAAGGCAAAAGTTGCGATCAAGCATGAAATGGGACCGATTAAAACTCCAGGACTCTTTGTCCTATATGCGTTCAATAAGCATAGGTAGGATATCACCAACCATCTTTTGGAGAGCAAATTTACAGAAGTCTTCGTCGTTGATGCCATTAAATCGCCGGCTATGCTAGTGAACGTTTCTACAGGTATAAGATGACAGATGAGTGTGTAGGGGATTAAGCATGTTACAGACATTTGAGAACCCTCTCTTCTTCCGTCAAGAATTTTGAATTAAAACATCTTATCACTCGTTATTTTATTTTTAATGGCTGGATAGAGGATGAAAATGCAGAAAATTAGCGAAAGAAATCGGAGGTGTTGCTTGGCAATAGCACTAAATATACGAGCTGGTGCGGTGGAGGGTCAGCATCTTAATGTTGCTGAGAGCCATGGCCTCGTGCTTGTGAAGGTCAGTGTTTTAGATTCGCTGAGGGTCAATGCCATAGGCCTTCAAATGTCAATCTGCAACATTTTATGCGCAATTCCGTAACATTTTGTCCGCGCTGCCCTGCGATCGAATGGATGGCTTGAAATTTTTCATTAAAATTGGAAAGTATGCCACTGTTACTTTTAAATGCATGTGAGAGTTCATAGGAAGGAAGCCGTGGGCGAGACTCAGTGTTTTCACTCTCACTCCCATCTAAGGGAGGCCAAAAGCCGGAGCTCTTCGTGATGCTCGTCCGGTTACCGCCTAAGAAATTACCAATCGAATTCAGCCCATCCATCAAAATCCAATGCCTTGTCACTTTTTTTGCCTTCTAAAATGAGATTAAGGCCAAAGTGGAGCCGTTTGACACGATGAAGGAGATACAAGCCGGATTACAGCAATTGCTTGCAGTGGTTTAGGACAAAGGCCTACAGGGAATGCCTGAGGGGAAGTGGAATCTGCGGGATCACTGCGTAAATACAGAAGAAAAACATTTCGAAAGGGATGAAAGCCAGATTCTTCCTAATCATACCTCATATGGATCTCGTTTCAGTTCCATCAAGGCTACGTTCTCACTGTTTCCGGTGGAGGATAATAGAGGCCACTCATCCACATGAAAGGTTTTTCTTTGATAGTTTCTTATTCCTGTCATTTTTATCCCTCACTTTCTTCCACGTTACCTTTGAGGAGAAGAAGTTAATCAATTTTCTCCACGCTCCGCGACGTACCGTTATGGTCTGCTTTTGCCAACACTTGCTAACTTTTAAATGATTGAGCAGATGTACACATTTTAAAATTACCGGAAGATGCAGAACTCGGTTCTCGTTCGGACCCTGAAAAGAATCCTTGATCATTCGCTGCATCCGTAGAAGACTTCAGTTTCTTCTCAAATGGTTACTTTTTTGTACCTTAGCCATTTCAAAAATCAGTTCATGCAATTTCCAATCGTTTCGAAAAGCTCAAAAATCGAAGTTTGGAAAATTATCCACTTTCTGTTACTTGAAATGCAAAGCTGTTGATGTTGTTCGGCAACCATTTTCCATCAGAAATCGGTGATACTGAATGCGAATTGCGTTTAGATTTAAATGGTGATTCAGAAAATATGACTCGTTTTTGATGGCTCAGCCCTTCCTCGGAAAATTTGTGAAAACTTTCGAAATCATTCAATAAGAAATTTCGTAATTTTTCGTAGATTTTTACATTCTATGCGAGGTAAAATGAATGCGAATTCGTGTGAAGGGAATAAAACAAGCGCAGAAAACGTTCTCAGACTTAGAATTCTTGCGATCGCTGAAAATTTGCATTTTTAAGAAAACAATCACTTTATCATTCTGAAAGTTCTGCTCATTTGTCCGTTTTGTACACTAAATGCATTGAAATAAAATAGCAATAGGTATGCTGGAGGCGGCTTACCTAGCTAAGAGGAATGCTATAAAATCAGTGATAACCCAGAGTAAATGCTTTCGCGAAATGGCTTTCGAGTGAAGATGTACGATGCATTTAACC
Source organism: Baylisascaris procyonis (assembly GCA_037389465.1). Lineage (NCBI taxonomy): Eukaryota > Metazoa > Nematoda > Chromadorea > Rhabditida > Ascarididae > Baylisascaris > Baylisascaris procyonis. The sequence continues at coordinate 18,114 of JAZARR010000267.1, forward strand.
GCCAACCTTGTTGTGCTCTCTCCTCTTCAACTCGTCGGAGCAAGTTTCTTTTCAGTGGAAACCGTCCTTTCTCCAGTAATCGTTCGACAGACTTCTTTGTAGGTAATACTCTTTCTTTTTCTCTGAATCTCTCCCGTGCTTTTAGTTTCGAGAGCTGTCGTTCTCGTTCACTCTTTGAGAGTGGCAGTTCTTGTTCCATACATCTTACTACCGATTGTCTTCTTGAACGCGGTCGTTTCTGCTGAACGGTCCTCTCTATCGATTTTCTCTTTGAAGGTGAACGCTCGTATTCTTTGACATTCTCTGGCAGCTTTTCCTCCGAAGACAATCGCTCCTTCTCAGTATTTCTTTGCATTGATTTCGGCGTCGATTCCACCTTATCATTTCTGCGCGCTTTATTGGGTTCACCGCTGCTATCGTTTTCTTCGGAGTTATCTGTGAATCGAAACAAATTCAATGAAATAAGAAAAAATTCATTACTCTTCTGTATGCACAAGAAGTCAAATCAAATTATGCAAAAAATAAAGGAGTAACGTCACTGCGATTAGTTTTTGATCGTCAAATTATTGCTGTTATGGCACATTAACCCCTAAGGTGTCTGAGTCTATTTGCTCGAAATACTCTGCGATCGTTCTACTTTTTTCATTTTGTTGTTGCTTTTATTATTTGTTTTATTGATATATTCTTCTTATTCATTTACCTTTTGTGCTTTTCCCATTCAAGGATCTCAAAATAAGAATGAAAATAAAATTACTTCGAAATAACCAAAATGGGATAGATGAAACACTTGAAAAAAATATTTGGCTTTTTCGAAATGAAACGATAAAAATTCCGAGAAAGTCATGCTTCCTCACGTGCAATGAAACAATATATTTTTCGAAACGGCACAGCAGACGTTCGGCGCATTTTTTTCAACATCAATTTGTAATACTGAGTATGTATGAGTTACTATGCAGCGTATGAATCGATTGAACAAGTTCGGTTTTTATCTTTTGAATTTAATACACCAATAAGTGGCCAAAAATTTGCGATTTTCCCATCCAGTTTATGAAATTAAACAGATGTATGCGAAATCTACACGCAGCAGTAGAGAAGATGGAAACTTTTGAGAAGTTAACGTCGTTTCGTTTACAGCAGTAAATCCAAAAACTAGTCGAACTGAACTTCAGGAAACAATAACTGTCAACTATTCAAAATTCGATTGGCTCAAGGATTGGCTCAAGGACCTTGATCAGATAAGTTCTTTGTGATTAAAGGTGAGCGATAATGAAGTTTTAAAAAGGTAAAGTTAGCATGTGAAGATTTTCAAGTTTCACTTGAAGCAAGAAGTTGAAAAGTAAAAACAAGAAGATTTTCTAGGATATTCGGTCATTATTTTCCAAAATATTTGGTCATTGAAGTTTGGCAGCCTTTGTTATTCGACCAATCGACCGAAAAACCTTTACTGCTTGAGGGAACATCTTGGATCTTTAAACCTCAGCCTTAGAATGTGATGCGGGCAGCAGGATTGCATCTCAGGAAGTTCATACAAAAGTGAGTTTCTTTTGCTCTTCAATGTACCTTTCAAACTGTCATCAAGAATTCACTACTTACTTAAAGTTGGTTCATTGTCGAATTTCATTTACAAAATTAATGTGAAAAGAAACTGCAGTAAAATTAACTTAATGGTTTCTCGTTAACTTCATAAGCAATATGAAAGAAATGCTGTTTTATCCACAAAATGTGTTGGCTTCCAAGGAATTTGAAAGCAAAAGGAAACGAAAAAAGAGACTAATTGGTTTCCAGCGTTGTCATGATGAGCACATTTAAACGCATCAATTTCCTGTCTCATCTTCTTGAAAGCTAAACGCATTCTCTTTTAGGCTGCCAAAAGATCGAATATGTTGAATTCCGCGAGGAATTTTCTGTTCCTAGTCGTTTTTTTCTAAATCTTTTGTAGAATATTGATTATTTTATAATTATAGCTTTCAATAAGCGACCACTCCTTTGAAAGGCAGAAGGATTATATATCTCAACATTTATGATAAAAAGTCACCATAAAATAAGAGAAAGATGGAAACAAACGTTGTCTTTTATCGTCATTGTCAGAATTCTCCACAAGTACTTCTGCTGAATAGATAATCGTAAAATTATAATAATAAGGTATTGCCGCAAATTCAATTCCTCTCGCAGCTTTTGGTATACCTAACTTCAGCGGTTATATCAAAAATATTTAAGCATTCGCTGAGATAAACCAAAAATTCAACTATAAAACCGTTGAGTGATGTTCGATGAAAGAGTATTGAAGGTGATCTCTGTTGTCTAACTTAGTGTTTAAAAAAAGATTGCGCTTTCGGCGTATATTTTATGAATGAGCTAAATGCATTTCTTCCACTTGTTGGAAATGGGTAAACAATTCGTTCCTCGTCCTTCTAGTCTTTCGAATGATTTCATTTGCTATCGGCGTTTTTGTTGAACACTCCTTCTCATTATTTCAATAGTTGACAACATGTGAATGTTCACATCATCAAAAATTCAACGAAGCGTACTCTTTTATGGGCTTTCCCCTCCTATATGAAGTCGATTTTATTTCAAACCGCCCATCATTATTTCAAGCAACCTTGAAAGGTATGCGTGGAGGTTTCCGTTCGCATAGATTAGGCGGGAGGAGGGAGGGGAAGCGAGTACAGATCTTAATCTAGTACTTCTATGTGTACGACTGCCAAGTGGATGCTCTAAATACTTTGCATTTTTTTCATTGTGCAAAGACAACATTCCAAGGGTTAGGACGGCGGTGGGATACGAAAAAGGTATTAGAGTGATTGAAGGAGATCTGGTTTGCGGGGATAACCAAATCGCTCTTTTGTTTACGGGTCTTACTTGCACTGCCGTTTTAGTTGATGCATTCTTACCACATAGATATCGGTTTTTACTCTACAACACTAAGAAAGTGTCCACAGACAATACCTTCTTCCGAATCTTGTTCTTCTATTTCCTCTTCAATACGTATCTCTTCTTCTACTGACTGAAATGTACATCAGACAATTTAGAGTTGCTACAAAGAAGCCTATCGTGACAATGCCTTGTATTGCTCCAGAAAGACCGCTTCCGGGCACATCATGAAATGCGACTTCCACTTTCCCTATTTTTCACCAACACACCCCGTTAGGTTAGTAGCTTTTTTCGAATCCAGTAATGTAATTAATTTTCCACATGTACCATCAGTAATCCACCAGTCAGTAATCCACTGGAAGAAAAATATGGGTGTTGTAGTTTAGCAGCATGCATTTTTAGGCAGGTTGCTTAGCTATGCCATCCGAATAAAGGTGCTTTGAAACAATGAAAAAATTTTATCAAGATGTTAGTGTGACTATCACTGCGTGTAAATGCTCAATTGTTAACACTGAGTTAATTCCAGTCACTTCAACTTCGACTGGAATATTCCAACAATCACCTAACATTCCCGCTGTCTCATCTCTATCGCTAAATTTTGCAATCAACATAGTTAAGCTCACGCAAAAAAAAAGAAAAACAACGAACAATTGAAATGTCATTGTACGACACCTACTGTTTATCCGAGATTGAACTATCAAAAAAATACAACCATTATTTGGATTAATCGAATGACCGACATTAAATATTCATATTTCAGTCTTTTTTTTTTAAATTCAGCCTGCACTTACAATGGTTGAATGAATTGATGTAGAGTGCAGATCACCGACCTGTTTGCACCTCCAAATTTGTCCTTTGTCAGTAACAGTTATTCCAAATGAGATGTCATTGTGAGTTATGACTCCACCATCAACAACTATAAAATGACAAACGGCTGTACAAATCATAGAGATTAGAGCTGTTGTTATCCGATGGTTTATGAAAGAGCACTGTCGAAGTGATCTTCGAATCGAATTCTTCATGAACGCAAAAAGACAAAACAATATGACTAAGACTTCAAACGCTCTCACAGCACATTCCAACGACTGCTAACTGACAACATTGTCATCAAGATAACCAGCGGCTATGGATGCGAACGACGGATCTCGACGAGGCTATAAAAGCGGCGCGACAATTCATTCGGGGCCAGAGTAGCTACAGAGCTACGCATGGAACGGAAATGGTCCGACAAGCACTTTGTAGATTTCAAATGACGGCAGTTCATAGCATCACAGTGAAAATGGCGAAGAGTGTTTCCGCCATTTAATGCATACTTCAACATTGCGTTTATTATTTTCCTATTTATTGGATTTTAACTTCACCAATGAGAAAGAAAGAAAGAAATGAAGCAAGAGATCAGACGCAATTTATTTGTCTACTTTTGAATAAACGAGGAACAGGTAGCGATGATGTTGCCTTCCTCATCTTCCACAGTCTTTATTTCTTCTCCACTGCAATTTTGATATGTGTTTCATTATAAAATTACTAGTACTATACATTCAAACTACATTACTCACGAATTTTTCTGTTTTTAGAAACAAATATCGCCAGCGTAAAAATACTTCAATTGCGAACAAACTTACTGATTATTTTGAATTTAGTTTCGCCAATTTCAGCGCCTCTAATGAATGGCTCTCGAGGGTCATAGCAGGAAGGCGCGATTATGTAACGCGGTGACAAATAATTGCCACCAACCTTCCCGGGCTGGAAAAAACGATTTGTCAACATCTCTTTTGAAACATCTTAACACTCACATATGAATGCAGCGAGGTTCAGAAGAAAATCTTTGGCGAAAGGGGTGTCTATGAAGGGGGATTCTCTCAAACCATCATGCCACCTGAAATGAAAGTTTTCCTTCAAAGTGGTGGTGAGAGCGGAAACTGCTTTCTCTCGAGAATTGCTACTTTATGTTCTCGCAAATGGCCTATAAAGGAAGAGCGAGAATGTTTTTTTTTAAACATAAATCGTGCTCATGCTTTCAAAGAGTTGTTATTTAACGGCGTAACTCTTCAATAAATTATTTTCTGCAAGAGATCGCAAATTTGAGAGATACTTTATATGCGAGGAGCACCTCATGTCGTTCACTGGTGGCCTCATGTGATAACAACACAAGATGCTAGGTGCCGACAACAAAACACATCTCACAGTTTGCTGTATTTGCATTGAATGAGTAACACCGAATTACTCATCACAGTAGTTGCACTCGTACAGATCGTTCGTTTTGAATTGACCGTTTGAAAATATGAGCATCCAACATTTGGTATCCTTTTCTTCAAATTCCATCATTGACTTTACTACCTATCGTCAAAAATTTACCGCATGAGTTGATGACGAAATTTCTTTCATTTGCTGTCACATTTGCGACTGGTCATTTCTTATGAAAAACAGTTTAATATGGTTAATTACAAGTATATCAATGAAGATGAATAGCCATGCAAATTGTTGCGTTGCTTCTAATCGAGTAAGAGTGGAGTATTTGATCAGCTCGTTTTAAGTCGGTTTATGCATTCAGAAATTATTTCGTCACCTCAGGATCGACCACGTTACTGGAATATCATCGATTCTCATCTCCTTTTCAATATAGATGAGAGGAATAGCGTTTTTTTTTTTAATAAATCGACGCGAGAAATAAGACAATCTCAAGAAAGCCACAATAAGTGACTTTTAGTTTGTCCCGTGCGGCGCATTATGTTGCACTTGTCGAAAATTCAAAAATTGCTCATATGTTTTCAGAAATACCAATGCACCCATATATTTGCTGTTTTCATGAAATCACTATCTGAAGGTTGTTGCATAAAGAGACAATAACTTGCTTTTTATTACTGCCCCTTTTGTCGGTTGTGCTATACTATCCCTTATTGTGGAAATTATTGTTCACAGGAAATGCTAGAAAAGAAGTGTGGGAATTTGTGAGTAAAGGTCTTGGTGAAGAGTGATGTGTTATATTTTAACGACGAAAGTAGTTTATTGCGATCTCTTTTATCTTAATTTAATATGGCAAGTTGTTTTGCTCAAAGCTGTGTTCGTTCGACTGGTCTTGATTTCTTTAACACTGCGGGTTATAATTTCCCCTTCGATGGCCGTATTCGGAAATGAACAGGTAGTGGCGGCTTTGTTTGCGTCGATGGTGTTTTCATAACCTATTTGTAATGATTATTGCTCGTCTTTCGGCTCTAATAAACGGCCAACATTATCGTGCTAAGGTTCTAAATAAACGACGGCATTATCACCGGTGTTTTTCTGACGCACTCTCACGGATAGAGCAACAACCGTAACTTCAACTGTTCATATATCACCCAGCCAAACATAATTTGAGAAGCCGCGTTCAGCTTTACAGGAAAATTTCACCAGTGCACTCGCCACTGACGGGGCCAGTCTCATATGATGTAAAATAGCCTGATATTGGCTAGAGACGGCCTATCTGACTGGCAGCGATGACCAAGGAAGTTCACGAGGATTGGGGCTCTGACGTATGTGAGGAACAAATTTTAGAAAGGCTCGTGACGTCGACATCCCTCTCGAATGCTTTTGTGAGGGAATTGTCTCACAACAAGATTGTTAATTTAAAAATTGAACGGATTTCATTATCTGCCCTTCTTCATGCCGTTATTAGGGCAGTTTATCTTACAGGTGGACTAGACTACCCGTAGAATTGAATTTCACGATAGCTTCAATTATCACTGCATCATTTATTTTTGAGTTGAATTTTTTTCAGATGTAATACATATCCGGCGATATACTAAAAGTTCACGAGCGCTGCGATGAAAGAGTGAAGAAAACTGAAAAGTAAAAAAAACGCATTTCTTAATTTTCAGTGAAAATGAAATAATCACGTCACATAGAAATACCTTGAGAGTTTTTTTTGGAAAAAAGAACACTTTCTTTGGGATGTGCATGGGCTGATATACTGATCGAGAGGATGATGCACTCACAGCGAAACCACAGCGAAACAAGCAAGCAAATTAGGGGAATCTGATTTTTGATGAACAGTCGCGATTTTTAAATAGTCAGAAGATAGTGTGGTAAGATGAGGTCTTTTCACATCGAGATTCACTTTTATCACTCAGTTTTATCACCGTATTTATTTGAGCGAGGATCACTCAGAGTGGTGATAACTGCCAGAAAATATAAGATCAACGCGATGTTCTCAACAATAGTGGATAAAGATAACAAAACATAAGAAAGCAAAAGAGTGGGGAGGGGGAGGGGTAGGTTAACTGACTAAGTAGTAGAGATTAGAAGCTTGCCATTAAGAAAATTTGGAGACTGAAAGGTTAGCAACTGAATCTAGACGAAATTTACGTGCAGAATAGTGGTAGTATGTATTTGATGAATTTATGCGCTGGAGGAATCCACAAGGAAAGAAAGAAACAAACTTAACCAGATAGTGGATTTCAAAGAACTTTTGTAGAATCTTAATGGAAGCGAAAAAATTATAGACACCGAACGAGTAATAAAAGGAATGTATGACGGATGTATCACGAAAAAAATCATTGGACAGCAAATAAAACAATAAAAAGTCAGATTGCAGATGTATTGAAGAAGAGTGTCAAAAAGTGCACATCGTGATATCAACAAAATTAGAGCCCTACTGAATTTAAATAAACATTCCAAACTTCATAGAATACTTCACTTTGAAACAGATGTGCTATGCCAACCTTGTAATATTTGAAATATCGACTTTTTAGTTTTACTTTAAAAGCGACACGCTGATCTCCAACACACAACATTCGATGTCTTGAAAGACCACCAGCAGTTGTTATCTGAACTTGTCGCCGTTTGAGAAGACATTTCCTTTGTTGTCTTCAGAGTGCTATTTTTTGTGCATCTCGCTAGAGGTAAAGCGTTAAAACAATGCGTAAACTGAACTAATGCCGGTAAAACACCAATCTGCCTCATAGGTACATTGTTGCATGACTATTATGTATGCATCTGCTCATTAACGTGAAGAAGAACTTCTGCATGAATTGATCAATGGAAGGTCACATTGTCGGTCTCACATTTTATTACGTGCCGAATTGGTCAACGTTTAAATAATCCTTTTCGTGCACCAACCTCGACCATAATCAATCTTATTTTTGATGCTTTCCGCCTAATACAACACTCATTTAGATCTTAAAGTGACTAAGTGGAGAAAAATTTGCAACTTGAACCTCAGCGGTAGCAGGAGTGATATAAACTGCAGCTGGCATATCGAGAAATTTAAAAGGCCTCCGAATTCATCGATTTATGGACTTTATGTAGAACAAACCGCGAACGACACCAAAAACTGAAAAACTGAGATCATATGAAACTGAAAAGAAAACTTTAATTTTGCTCGGAAATACATATAAGCAAATCAGTGGGTTATGCGGTATCCTCGCTAGAAAGTTGAATGGAAAATGGGCTCGGATGAAAAATGAAAACGCGATTTTTTTATGCAAAATGGATATATATATATACATTACTTACTTACATTACTTAGAAGTCGTTATTCAACGAGATGTCCCTGTCGCAACAGACAGTCCCGTGGCGACGTTCCGCATGGGCCCTTCCGTAACGATCTGTCTACTGCTTTTCTTCTCCATGTTGACATTATATATATATATATATATATATATATATATATATATAACTCATGACATTTTTATATGATTCAGCGCTTTGTCCGAAAAATCCGCGAATTTTTGAAATTTCCACTATGTTTCAGGCCCATTCGGTCTTCTTACCATCAAAGCACTCCTCTTACCGTTGGTACACCGTTGGTAGTGGCGTTTCCATCATTCAAACATTTCCGAGCGTTCCTTCCCGATACTCCAAGCGCTCCTAGCTAATTTTCCTCCTGTCGTTTCACTCGATTCAAAACGTCGCCATTTCAACGTTGCCTTCGAGTTGTGATACAAAAGAAGTCTGTGAATCAGGTGGGAAAGGAGGCTGTGGAACAATTGTTACCCTGTGTGTAACTAGCGACCGACAGATTAATAGCGTTCTGTTTAAGATATGTGGAAAGGGAAAGGGGAGTGACAAGCAAAGCGCTTGTCCTATCTCAACAAATAAATTAAAAATGTGATTAGAAGCATCCGCAGTTGTTTCTGTCTGGCAGCTTTCATGAAGATTTTCAGATAAAAGTACTGTTTTACCAATCGGCTAGAACTTTTCCTATTTTTGTGATAAACTCGTGGATCTTCATGGGATTTCGACGTTCTTTAAAATCGGTTTGGATAAAGAACATTTTATTTTATTTTGCAAACCACGGCAAGTAATTGTGATGATCGATTTTGTTGCACAGGTCAGATGCATTGGGTATCACTCCAGTTATCGCTATTTCGTAAAATAATAAAGCCGTTAATTCACTTTGACGTCTTTTTCGCGATGTCTGTAACGCACTTACCTGCTTTGCGGATGATGTAAACACAACGAAAGTATAATATTGTGAGAGTGGTCAAGCAGTAGAAGTTGATCTTGCTTCTAATATATAAATTTTTCCTAATTGTGTTTGCTGACGACTTTTCTGATCGATTTTCCTGACAGAACTAGATACATGTTACTATGTAATTTTTTCGGCAGATTCAAAAAGGAGAAAGTAGAAAAATTCACTTAAGAGAAGACTTAGGCGGAACGGAAAGTGCTTGCCCATGTATGCATTGAAAAGCCGGTCCATGCCATCAATGCCATTTTTTCTTCCATTATGTTGGAAAGGTGTAAGCAGCGAAGTTATTTAACGGCGAAGGTCTCACAATGACATTATTGAGATTTTTGAATCAGACTTACGGCAAAGTTCCTTCATACTAGAATCTACTCAACAATCTTCGGAAGTGTCCTGGCCCAATTTAAGCACTTTGTTTTCTCAAGAAGGTATTAGTCCATGATGACTCGAAATAACCTCATAATAGGAGCCTCTCGAATTTCATTTGAAATCTTAGGCAATTTCATGACAGAACGGTAAACTGATGAGAAGTGCTGCTAAGAACAATTCTAGCGGTTTTATCTCAGCGGCATTTCTTTTGATTTATTGCTTTCCAAGCGCTTTGAAAAAAGACAATTTTTCAAAAGGACGTTTCACAAAAGTCTGTTTTAAAAATGGTATTAATCTATTGTAGATGAATTTTATGAAGCATGTGGACAATGAAATTTTCCGTCACTTTCTTCACCCTTGAACATTTTCTCGATTTGTTGTTCAGTGCGTGCATTTTTACCTTTATTCTGCAGATTATGTTAACAGGTGGTGAAAAACAACAGAAACTACTGAATTCCACCCCAATATGCAAATAAATGCACTGATGGGTTAATGAAAAATGCATGCAGGCGCATGGGTGCACATCGGCGATTGCTATTACTTAAATATAGAAGTGCCATTAAGTAGCGCTGATAAGACGCTAAACAACGAGGAACTGCAAGGAATATCAGCAAAGGCCAGATCAACTGCTTCCGTGTAGAGCAGTAGAAAGGACGAACACAGGACAGATCAAACTGTCTACGAATGCTTTGATGATCTCATGGTTGAACAAACTGTCTATAAATGCCTTGAGGCAAAACTCGGGGGAGCGTATTTGCTTGCAGAGTCAGTGTTAGTTTCGATGTTCCTGACGGATTCGAAGAGCATCGGGTGCGCCGGCGTTGGAGCGGCGTGCTATGATCGTCAATCGCACAGGGGCACTGTGGATAGTGCGGAGGCCATGTTGGGCAAGTCTTCGTCCTCCCTTCCCCATCCCCGATCTCCTTATTTGTGTGCCGTTTTACGTCAATTTATTTTAAGCGTTGAATAAAACCTTGACTTCTTTTACTGTGCCGGCTTCTCAGAGTACATGGTAAAAACCTCAAGACAAACTAAACACCCTTACAGAACTCTCGATTTCGCCCTTTACAGATCCGAACACATTTGAAGTGAAAATTGCTTTAGTGCAAAATGATTGAGAAGGAATTTCGGATAATAACTCCACTAACTGTGTACACTGATAAGGCCGGAGATTTTAGATGTGTGATTAGATATCTCGATGAATGAGTTTTTTAATGAAATCAAATGAGCAGTTATTGCCGCATTTCATGGCAGAGGAAGCGAATGATGTGACACCCTTATTTTCATGATCTGATATGCAGGAGAACGGTCGTCGCTTAATGCTGAACATACCTTTGTCGTTCGAAAGGTTAATGACAAAACTCGCGTTCCATCGGAATTCAGATTTTTCCGATTTGCGGAAGACTTGACGCGTGATATAAACAGAACTTTTTTTCAGGAGGAAATTCGATCAAATTTTAGTATTTGGCAGCTTTCAGCCATAGTGTTTAGATTTTTCCCGAAGCGATTATATGGCGCCAATAAGACCAAGGAATGAGATATTTAGTTCAAAAAATCAACCCTTTCTACTTCCTTCATTAAATAGCTTAGCAAGAATATTGCTACAAAATGTCTCTATTGAAACTCTCATAGAATAGTTGATAATTACCACTTACCAAAATATATATTTCACCAACCCAAAGTTTTCGAATTCAGATGAAATAGGAATCTCGTTGGTGACTTTGGCCAATCGGATACCTCTGATCTCTAGCTCTGACGTTGGTTTGCTCAACAAAGTGGCTTCAATTTCTCGATTTTCGAGCCCCACTTCATAAAACCATACTCTCGAAAGTAGAAATTGGTAAAAGAAGTTTGCAAAGCTTATGCTGTTTTCTACAGGTCTTCTAGTACAGAAATTAAACATATTCGACTAGCCGAATGGTAGAGGTTGCCACACATAAATGACGCTGCTAGCCAACGTTAGCGAACTTTTTTTTCAATGTTATACAAATGCTTTCATTTAAAAAGAAGAGTAGCAAATAATGTTGCAAAAAGCGAACACTTTAACCTGTCTAACAGCCTCAAATAAACCTTACCCTTAGTGAAATATATCGCTTCTCAGTTTCGCAGGAAAAAATTTCGGCTTCAGCAAGTTTCCCTCCTCCCCGTTCCTCCCAAATCTTCCACAACAAAGTTTTTTCCATCATTTCATCAAGAAATTCAGGAAGATGAACTATTTTTGCATGCTCATGGGCTATATACGATTGCAGGATTGTTGCCAAAATGTTGAAAGAAACAGTGCCACCTGAATAAACATCCTTGCTAATAAAACCCTGTAGTAGGACATCGCAGCCTCATATTTATTAAAGGTTGCACACAAATATAGGTTGCTTTATATAAGTTTGCTCAAAACTGCCTCAAGAAATTCAACAGCAATCACCACTCCAGCACATGCGATCGATACATACCTGAATATGCGATACAGCCTGGGATATAAAGCACAAAATGTGCCACTAGAGCAAGCAAAATGCTCCCAAATACTCCTGAAATCAAGTGCATCAGCATTATCATATAAGAAACGTGTTGTGCGAAATAAATGTTTCTTGCAGTCGTTTATGACTGCTGCTGTTCTTTTCAATGTCTCTCACGCATTTCATTTCTCTATTTCTCATGAAATAAAGAGAAATACATTTCTACGGTATTCTTCTTGCTAAAAAAATATTTGGATACGAACCAAAAATATAGGGCAGCTTATAGTTGAAATCATTCATAGAAAGAAGCTGCTTGAAATCATGACGACCGTCGATGCAATAGTACCAACGATAACCGGTATGATACAAGTTGATAGCATGTACCGCTGCAGGGAACAAAAATGATATTCCAAGACGTTCGGACTCCCAATACAGGAGTGCTGTCTGTAAAAATTTGTCGTATAAGCCAAAACCGCCCCGGTACACATGTGCCGTTAAGGGTTCACAGAGTGGCTATCGTTCCAAATTCGAATTTTCGTGTGGGAGGGGAATTTTTTCAGAAGTTTGCACTCGGCTTATTGTGAAAGTGAGTTATTTTTTCCTTGCAACTGTAATCAACACTCCATTTTCAATAATTAAGTCTCACGTTTCAAAGGAAAATTCTGGCAAACCGCCTCCCCTCTGTCCTCTGGGGCAAATAGTTCCCTCCCTAACCGGAAATCTTCAGCAATTTAGTGAACAGTGAATCCAATCGTAACAAAGAACTATTTAAGATGGTAACTTATGTTTTATGTGTGCACCGATTAGGAAACTTGTAGCTGTGAGGATACCGCATTATGGAATTGCGTATAACACCGGAACAGCAGTGTTGTTGCGCAACTATTGGTGATCTTCTCGCCACACTATGCAAGTCCTCGTAGCTGACCATTTTCTCGAAAACTGGAAGAAATGACCCTCAATCTCTTTAAGGAACACCTGAATGATAACTGTAATCATCTGAGCAGTTCGCATATTATATGCGATTCGTGGGTAGAGCTCGTAAGTGGGTTGCTGCTAGTCATTTGAGCGTATTTTCTGCAAACAGCACTTTTATGTTTTATGATCTGCTCATAGAATGGAAAGTTTCGCATCAAATCGAACTTGAACATGCTAACCGTCCAGTCTAAACTTTGGGGCTTAGCAATTTGCATGCCAACAGTGGTTACGGATTAGTTTTTGCAAAATCCACAACAAGAATTCGTAATTCAAAATTAGCATCTTGCAGATAATCTTTTTCATCACTACAAAACTGGGATTGCAGCACTATGTTGATAGAGGTTGTCTTAGACAAAGTTTTTCACAATTTTATAATAATGCAAACGCAAGAAATTCATACTCTTTACGGCACTCGTTGAAGAGGTTTTCGATTCTTTCTATGCTTATCTATCGTTTGACTGGGTATCGGATACCGGAAATTCCCAAATTTGCAGTTAGTGTTTCTCTAAGTTTCCTCCCGAAAGAAGAAGAGAGCAATAAGCTTATGCATTGTTACAATCCACTCTGCATGGGTGATCCAAATTAAGATCACTGACGACGCACTAAAGAAGGCTTTTGAAGGTAACATTCACTTCACAGTTGACTAATTTTGAAACTCAAACTTTTAGATTTTGACAGGTCGCATTGGGCACATCACGTCGTGGCACGCAGAATACCTGGGATGAAAAAATACTGAGTGAGTACATTACCTGCTGCTCCTCCTATCCGTCCTTCTCCTTCCCCTACCTCCTGCAGAAAATTCCGTTTCTTGGTAGGACTTTGTGTGTATGCTGCTTATGGGCCATTCATTCTTATGTAGTCTAGTTTAGCATTCTTCCATTGACTGTATTCTTTATGAAAAGTGAGTATCCATCGGATATGATAAGTGAGTGTTCGGCATCAAGCAGCATAGCAACCGCATTGTCAGCCTGTTCGTTAAGGCAGCCATTTGACAGTAAACTTCCACTTAAGTGTCCTTGCATTTGTGATTTGAATTTATTCGGCAGTCGCTACCTTCACTATTAGATTAATGGAAGGATACCTAGGGAAGATAAGTCTTGCAGCTGCCACTGTCGAAGTGATCTTCGAATCGAATTCTTCATGAACGCAAAAAGACAAAACAATATGACTAAGACTTCAAACGCTCTCACAGCACATTCCAACGACTGCTAACTGACAACATTATCATCAAGATAACCAGCGGCTATGGATGGGAACGACCGATCTCGACGTCGCTATAAAAGCGGCGCGACAATTCATTCGGGGCCGGAGTAGCTACACAGGGTAGCTACGTGGTGCGTCGTACATGCGACAAGGTAGCTACGTGGTGCGTCGTACAAGCGACAGCCACCGACACTGTACGCCAGTGAGTTGCTGTGAATCTCCAACCTGAGGAAATATGAACACCCTGAAGTTGACTTGTTCAGCTACTACGCCGCCTCGATAAAACTCTCGAAGTCACCGGTTTCCTAAAAAGTCCGCACGAGGAGAAGTGAGGCGCGCCTAGAGGGGGAGTTAAACGACGTCTGAGTTACGAGAACTGATAACCGAAAATTTCGACTAACGGTAGGGGTTAAAGATCGCTAAGCTGCAATGGTTGCCTAAGGTATGGTAAATATGGCACGCGCTCCTGACATCACTTGACACATAGTGCTACTGAAGGTTGGAGGTGGGAAGTGCCTTTGCGTAGTGCTTTGCTAAAAGCTGAGTATCAAGTGAAGGAACAGTTGACGATTGAAACCTTTCCTGGCTCCACTATTCAATAACAAAAGTGAACCAACCGAAATCACAACAGAAGTCTTGAATGCATTGCCGTTTCAAAGTTTGCGTTCATCACTTATTGAGGAATATTTGCATATAAATACTTGCACGCAGGAAACACTGACGAAGCTGGAACATTTTATTCGAACTTTCTATTGCATTTTTGCAATTCCTTTCCCGAATTCTTTTACAAAATCCCAGTATGTTGACGCTATGTCGGCACATGTGTATGTGTACATCTCTCTTCCCATAGTTTCAACTTCGAAATTACTGAAGTCGCAAAATAAATTTGGCGTGCACAATGTTCATGAAAAAATGTTCTCCTGCACCATGAGTTACGTTGGTTCATCAGTTTTAATAAAAGTTGTAGTAATTCAGAAGTGCCAACAAATTTGCTCCTTACTGCTTGAGTCGGACCTCAGTTTCACATAAATAGAGCCGCGCATGCAAGAAATTTTACGCATAAAATTTGTTTCCGTGCTATGAAGGAAATATTAAATCGATATTCTGCATAAAATAATTATTCTTGATGATATGTGATCAGTTCAGTGGAGTGCAAAACTGCACATCACGTCAGTTGCTTTGCTATGCTTCTCCGCTTTCTTGACACCCACCGGTTAGCTTCGCTGAAAAAGCCGAACAATAATTTGTGAATTCTCTTTGAAAACTTACTGAACCGGTATCAGATTACTAGCTCATCGTTTGCTCGAAAGAAAACAGTGCACAAACATGCCAAAGCAGCTGACACAATCTTTGCATTTGCATATTTGTTCAACTAGTTTTATAAATTTTCATCAAGCAATAAATATGCAAAATTATTTCACCATTTTTATCAACCTAGCCAATCGTACAAATCACCCACGAAAGATTTCCTCTTTAGTTATTCGACCGGTGTGAAGTGAAAAATGTCTGCAGATTTCTTTTAACTTGTAATATGCGTTACTTTTTTCCAAATTCGGTGGATCAGTATGAAATATATGTGGTCAACTTATAGTATATACAAATTTCGTAACTGCAAGCTTCGATGCTTCATGAGTTAGTACTTCCAAGTGGACAGACATACAATTAAATATAAATGCAAACAGAAATTTATTATAAATATATTCAAAATATTACACATTATTGCGCGCTCTGATTTCTTCACCGCCGCAATTAAGTAAGCAAATGAACATGTAAGCACTGCTGCCTATAATTCAAATTTGGACTCGTAGCACACTCATACATGCTGTGTTTTATATATTTGAATCTATGTGTATGCAAACACATAGAAAGTATATATGGCGCATTTTATAGATATGCCTGTATGCATGCAAGTATGAGCAACTGTAGTTGTTAAAATGTAGGGAATAAGGGACAGAGAAAAATTAAATTGCGCAAATTGCTGGAGGAAGGGAAAGCGGAACACAGACACAGCATTCCGCATGTGAAGGAAAAAGTGAGATATAACGCTGAAATTATGGACTCACCCTGCTAACATTTGGCTCCAACACGTTAACACGATTCCAATTTTTGTTAAATGTTCTAATGCTTGAATTATGTTACGAAACTTTTTAGTCAGCAGACGACGTTTAAAGAAGTTTTATTTGAAACAAGATGATGCTGACACACAAAAAAAACAAATTCAAACAAACGGATCGCACCTTTGACATAAACCACATGTCTGTGAAAAATGATGCAATGTTTATGCGATTGCGTTTTTTCACATTTTGCGCTCATTTTGAAATATATTCTTTCCTTCATAGAAATTTCGTCGTTTGATGCATTCTGTTTATTGTTTAATAATGAGAAACACTTAGACGGTAAAATAAGTAAATAAGTGAGCCATGGAAAGAGAACTATATGCGCCTTTTCCATCTCACCACGGCAGGCGAACAGTCCTGAAGTTTTTCCAAAAACAGTTGAAAAACATCTTAAGAAATTGATTAGTTCTGCAAAGCACTTCAGAAAAAATCGTTTTATGCTAGCCGCAACATTTAACGCGGCATAAAAATTTGAATCGTAAATTTTTGCTATTGAATTAAGGTGTCCATTAACGTCTTTATATAATGAAATGAATACTCAGCCACGAAAACACACAAAGATGAGGAAAATTACCTTCGAAACTTCTCCCCTATTTTAAATGCTATTCATCCGATTTTTTAAGAAAGATGCAAAACCCGGCAGGTCTTATTCGGCACTCTATGATAGTTTTCGATCGTTTATCTGAGTGACAGAAACGAAAAGTGAAACGAAGCAATGTGAATTTACTACAGTATATCGCAGAATTTCAGTGTTTCTCTACAGTCAAAGATACTGAAGCTATTACAGACAAATAAAGCAGCCATCAAATTTGTCGAAAATACTTCAACTCCACTGCAAAATGTGGCGCTTTTTCTTGAATACTGGCATCTTGTCAAGGTTTGTTTTTTAATAAAGAAACATCGAATCGAATTCATCATCATAAATGATAAAAAATTTACAGATATTCACATACTGTATCACCTCCAAAACTGCTCAGTGCAAACATATATAGTAAAATAAAAACACTGAAGAAATACCTACGACATTGTACCGTAATTTAAAATTCTAATATCTTTTGACTTCATGAACTTGGTTTTAGTTTTGAAGTCAAAAGACTCGCCTTGCGACGGAATAAAACTTGGCAAATTGCAAAACAGACGCATATGCTGGAGATAAATTGCAAAAGAGTAGTTTAAATTGAATCAGAAATACGCATGAAGCTATCAATCTACCATATCAGGATTATATGAAGATAGATGTCAGAAAATTCGTGTTCGCCTATGTTTATTTTACCTTTGTGCAAAAGTTTCCTAACAACTTCAAAAACCGATCTGAAATATATTTTTTTCGAATTCCCGCGCCATGAAGATCGCAACGTGGAGAAGTTATCTTAACTTAAGATGGAAACTTCCTCCCACCTTAAAGTATGGAAGAAATTTTTACCTCACGACAATACTGTTTGATTTGTCTTGCATACATCCGTTTATCCTAGGCATATGAAACATTTTCCTGGAATTTCAGGAATTTCGTAGAAATTTTTCTCCTGATAAGTGCATGAAGAATTCTCAAATTTTCCAAAGATATGCATGAGGAATGGCAAATACAGTCGTTTAAACCTCAAGGCACAATTTTGCGGACCAAATTAATCCGCCGCACAATCTCGAAGCACATTCAAACATGAGGTTGTCGAGTCGCTGTGGTTGCATAAATGCGCTTCCACATTCCCGTTGACCATTTCGCCAATTTCGCGGATGTAGCGTTTTCAAGATTGGTGTTTTCAAGATCGTTTTCACATCCTTAGCTCGAACGTCATCACAGTCTGCTTTCCTAAATTTGCAAAAATGGATAGCGGAAGACATACCATATCAGCTCAAATGCCCCTCGCCCCTTTCTTCAGCAACTACATTCCCTTCTAAACCTAAACAATTCGTCTTCCTCAATGAATCCTGGTCCAATAACCTCCCCACCAGAAAAATCAATGAAAGGTTTTCAGATTTCTTGGACGTCACTTGGGGATTTCTTCGGCATTATCAGAGGCTGTATAGCATGCTGACTTCAATTTCACTTGCCACAGTTAGAAATGATTTAGCACTTTCCTCGGCTATACGGATACTTTTTTTGCGCTGCTTCAGTGCTTCATGAAGTTGATGCCTTATGGTAGCGAAAGGACCTCGGCCAAAGGGATGACTTATGCATCTATTTTAACGGTGATGGCGGAATGACCGTCACCTAAAAAGATGAGATGGGGACTTGGCGACCAAAATCTTCTGCGCATGATTGCTATCTGACGGGAAGTTGCTACTGACCGGCGATGTATCAACAGAAAGATAAAATACGCCCTCCAATTGCTCATACAGGTGAAAGGTCTCTGCTGTAAACACAATGTTGCGTATACATCAACCATGTGGCGCACAAGGAGAAAGTGCGCATAGCGTACGTGTGATAGGCAGGCGATACCCACGTGTAACGTTCCCAGCTCAAAAGTCCGCAGTCTAGGTTGTTTGGCCCTCGGTTACTTCTAGAAGGCGTGATCTAAGCGCAAGTTTTAACTTGGGAAGGAAAGGGAGAGTGTGCAGCCGGTTAAACTTGAAATGGCGGGCGATTTGTCGGGGTCAAATATGGCGTCTTAAAAATACAAAGAAAATTTTATTAAACAAGCGGAGAAGCGTGTCAGGGGGACTGGTAGATACATGTTTTCGCATCCTGCTCACCTGACCAACCCTTGCTTAGCAAGTCATCTGTGAGAAGCATTGTGTGCAAAGAAACATTTTTATATTTTAATTAACCTGCAAGTGAATAAAAGTTTTGCGAAAAGCGTGTTTTTTCTCCTCGATCGGCGTAACATGCAAACCCGCCTTTTAGTTTTATACACTTCCTTCGAGGATGAGTGATTAATATATAATACGGTATAGCAGATCATTTTGCGTTGTACCTTATAACTGCCAGACTTCAGAGCGCCAGAATTTCAGCAAGTTTTGGAATCGAAATAACCACGCAGACAGACAGACATATACACGAGCGCAAACGAGAAGGTGCAGTAATGCGCTTTGAACAGCGCCTAAAAATATGGAATTTGACCGCAATAGTATAATGAGTATTTACAAGTAACTGCAAATTTTTCACATTCTATCGAAAAGAAATGCCATTCATTCTGTAAATCCCTTTGTTCTAGTCCTCCTCTCTTCCCCTCCCCCCCACCCTCCACCTTCTCTCTCTTTGCTCCTCGATGATTGGCAGCTTTGAATCCTTATTATCAGAACGAGACAACAACTTATAATACTTTTTAATGCAACCAACGAAAATGAAATGCACAATTGCGTTATTGTACTAAGGCATTGTTCCTAGTTTCTCGATTTCTTCACTCCTTAGCTGAATGAATTTTCAGCACTAATCTCAAATGGCAGCAGAAAGCAGAATCAACAAAAGAAAAACAAGTGATATTTGCTGAATATCGACATAGAATCGAACAAACAACACTGCCATACAACGCAACGCTGCAAAGCATCGCGGCGGCTATAATTTCGCTCGTAGTAAGGCCAGACTGCTGGGTCCATCGGTCTCCTCCTCCCGCTGGCTGGCAACAAGCTGGCTCTAGCACATTAACTCCTCAGAATCTAGCCACACCATTTTTTGCCATTGTTGCCTACCGCCTCTTCAAGACTGCCGAATGTAGCCAGCTGTGAATTGAAACCCGATGAAAAAAATAGCCGCAATAGTGTGAGTTAGAGAAAAAGACGCTTCGAGAAATTTGTTTCCGTTTCGCGTGTTGTGCTTCCAGGATGACGCAAGACGATAGTAGAAAAGAAGCGAAGTTTCATGAGAAACAGTGAACAACACTATCAAAGTGCTTTTTTTTAGCATAACGCCAACTTTCGAGAACAGCTGTTCACGTTGGAAATTACGTTGTTGAAAATATGTTTAACAAATGCAAATGAAATAACTACGAAGATGTGCATCTCGAGACGAAATTTGCAACGATGAGTGAGAAGATTGGAAATTGGTTCATAAAAGTAACGATAAATGAAAGAAAATTTAGCTACTATTTTCGAATTAATTAATGACCGATAGAATGTTAAAACGAGCGATCTATTTCTCAACGTTCTTATGTGCTTTTTGCTTTGCATTAATGGGAAATTTTATGGGCATTTCGTTTCGAATTTTCGTTGATATATACACAATATTTTTATGAATTAGAATTGTCTTCCTAGAGATGATGTTTCTACTTAGCATTTTCGGAAATTTCAATGACAAAGTTCAAACACCTGAATTCTTGAAAAAGCCGAAAATTTATTTAATCGCTTTTGTTTTCCCAAAACTGGTTTTCTGCACAAGTTTCTTACTATCTGTCCTATTTTGTTTTGGAATATTGTCCACATGCAACGCTGCATTTTTGATTCTCCAATAAATATGTTTTCACGACATTCCCAAATATATAGTTAGATAAGATCTTTGAAATTTAATCTTCATTGTGTTAACTTCAAAGTATCAAACGAATGATTCGAAATATATTGAACATTGTGATTTGGAATTGCAGTGATGTGGAAAGTGCTATCAACCACAAACTAAAATAATTCTTGTAAAAGAGTTGAACGAGCAAAACAATATCAATGCTCGAAAATCATATTTGAAGCATTTCTTCCGGGTTTAATACTTGTGGAATAAAACATTCTTTTCTTATTCTTCCCACTCGTTATTGTCGCTGTTATCGCCAAAACTTCCGAGGTAAATACTTGTCCTATCGCAATTAGAAGAGTCTAGCAAGCATTCGAGCATTTTCGAGACAACATAGTTATAGTGAACTTGCCAATGGATCCGAAATGTTTCAATTTTTCGAAAGCGACACTTCCGACATTGCGGTGTTCCACAACCGTGCTTTTTGCCCTTGACGACAGGCTGAGCGAACTTGGAGTTTTCTTTCATGTTTCCAACTGTTAGGCATCGGAGCTATTAACCCCGCTGAGCCCACAGCTATTTCGGGGAGGGGGGGGGGTTAGAAAGGATAGCGGTCGGTTTCGAAAGAGCGGCTCAGAGAACGTGTAATCGCATGCCGAATAATTTTTGCTAGATCTGTTGCTATACGCGTTGATTACAAAATTCCCTCTTCGAAAATGAAGTTGGTTGGAGGAGTTTGTGAATTGGAGGAGTTTGTGAACCACTGCGGCTGATTTTGGGAGTCGGTCTCTCACCTAGCATATCTTATGAAGTGATGTAGAGTGAAGAACACTTGCAGCCTGCAGAATCGAACCAATAACCTCAACTTATGAGAGACTTCGGGGAAAAGAGAGAAGTTCAGTGAGGGCTATGAGGCAAAGTTTGAGGTCACTATCATTAGAAGATTTTCTTGCCTATTCTGTAAATTTTTATTCTATTTGAAGCAATGGAAGTGAATAGCAACACACTCTCCATCTTCCAGATTCAAACCTGCGATCTCGTTTCTAGTACAGATTTTCTACAGGTTTTTGGAGTGTGGTCCATAAGTGAGGACTGTTGCTGCCCTCTTCACTTAAACATTTCAGGTTGAAGTGAAATGACTACCATGCGCATTTCGTCAATAAATGCTCATGGCTGTTACCCCTTTTCACGATAAGTTTTGGCGGGTCCATTGCGCTTAAAACTTCAGCAAGCCTACTCGCGTTCCTCCATATAGCGACATGAATGATATCAGCAAAACTTCGGTAAAAAATTGCTCCAATAGCAACCACTGAATAATGCAGGACAATAGTAAACTTTAGTACGAGATGAGATTTGGTATCTGTCATTTTATCTTTGAACCTGGCTTCGGTATTAAACAAGTATTTAGTACATGGAATTTAAAATAGGAGGAAAGGAAGGCACAACAATGTTTTCATTATCAAACTCAGCGCCAGGGCTTCCACCTTCCTCCAAATGGATGGATTTTTTTGCCTCCGTTAGTGAAAAGCTCCGTGGTTCAACAAGTAGGAAATCGGAGACGTCTACATGCAGCTCTGGATCACAGACATTACAACAGCTCATTTTCAACTGACATCGTTATCGAAAGGACTCTTGCTAAGTGGCACCAAGTACTACTGTCTCCCTCCCATTACAGTTGAGCTAAAGCCTTTGTTCACGAAATGCAAATATAGTATAAAAGTTAAAGAAAAGCGAAAGTGCTGAACGGAGAGAAGATTCAATTAAAGATACGATATCAGTTGGAGTGCGGAGAATAGATTATATACCGTATATGGAACTGATAGCAGATTTCGTGGAAATGTAGAATCTTCATGTTAAACCACTCATTTTCAACACTAATAGTTGCACTGTGCCAATATGTCTGGATGATATGATACCTGCATATCCGTTGTTATCGTATACGCATCACCAAAGTCACTCTAATCGTCAGTCTGTTTCTCCAATATGGATGCCACAAATTGTTTCCGGAAAAGTTCGCAACTGCAAGAAATATGGGAAATGTCGACTTCCGCAATCCTTGCAGTAACGTACTTCCGTGACAATAGTTTATAGCTGCCAGTTTGGAAAGATGGATGGATATTGATGACGCAGAGATGTTTAATGATGTTGCCGTAACTGGAAGAATGCATACTTAATGATCGACGAAGTGCTCATTGTCTAGGAGCGCATTCTCATTGTTCTCGAGAAATGAACTCTCGATTATCAAAATGCCGGAAGGAACAGGTTTGATGATCATCAAAGCGATATGCAGCTCACGAAAAGCAGGACTGATCAAAACACAAGTGGCTTCTGAGAGAATGGGCATAGCTTTGAATTTCACAGCGTTCTAATTGCCGCACATGCTATATTGTTTTTATATGGCCGATAACGAATGTTTTTATATTATAAATACAAGATGATTGTTTACTCTTTTTGATTGTTTTTTTGCTACTTCAATATTGTTTGTATAATTAATTGACTGTTGGATATCAGTTTTCCAAGTAAAACGCCTTGTGAAGATAATTTTCAAGAACATTGGAAACAGATAATTTATTACATGCATGCTGGAATGATGAAAATAATTTCTTTGAAATAATTTCTGAATGATCTCTACCAAACCGATATTTTTATATTATCTCCGAAGATGCGAATGAATATTTGCAGCTATCTAAATAATTTCTTCAAGACTTATACTTCGATTATGCCTCAGTCATGCATTTCTGGATATTTCTAGAGAATTTAAGAAATAAGTTGATAAATTTGGAAAAATGCCGAATAAAATGTTGTAAGGTTTGTGAGTTTGCTGAAAGAACTATGAGAATCTGGAAAATAATCATTTGATATTTGAAGCCCCGCGGATCATTTGCAGTTGCTCAAGATTCATCGGCGAATGCGACATTGCTTCTTTTCGACGCCAGTCGCCCTCAGTCCTCAAATGTTCACATCTGCCGCATCGGCATTCAAATATCGAAGGTAAGAAAGGTGAAATTCACCATATCGAACAGGTGAACTTTTTTCACAGAAGAAGCATAAAATTTGGAAAGTCCGTCAATGAAATTTACTAATTCGGCATCGAATTTCCCCAACAAAAACTTGTCGTTACGCGTAATATCTGAAGACATCATTTTAGAGCAGTCTTTTTTGGAAACGATGTCGTTTTGATTTGTCATCAGTGAAATCGCCGAACTTCGTTGTTGACTTAAATTCAGGAGGCTATCCAAAATGTTCCTCATATGCTCCAATTCATCGTCTAAATATGATAAATTCGTTCATTTTTATGAAATTTTGTGCTTAGTGCTGTTCGCATCATGTTAATTATGGATATCGATCTCTCAATGCAACTTATGAAGGTGCAGGCGAATAAATTTGTCCAATATGCACTTTCCCCTTCCACTCACCTAATCGGTTTCAGTGTTTATATGGGGTAATACATATGTCAAACAATGCCTTTATATTTTAATTAATCTAAACGCTGGCGGAGATCTCCTATAAGAGATTTATTTTTCATCACCGGGCTGGTGCGAATAGAAATCAATCCATGTAAAATGTATGCAATTTTTTCCCGCTTTAAAATGCCCAACTGCTTCCATAATTGATCGATTGACGTGAAAGATGAAACGAAGAATTATCCAATTGTGCAAATTATATACATCTAGCTTTAGAATGCTAGTTTCAGTAGTTCCTAGGTGGAAATTATGAGACATATAGACTACTATTGTTAAATTTCATTGCTTTCATTATCATCTACTAACATGAACTCATTTTTCATTATATCTCAGATTTCTCTAATTTCATTTCTACTCATTTAATCATCGCTGTTTTTCTTCTTTTTCGGTTCGCTCTATTTCTACTGTATCACTCATGCGATCTGAAAAAAGAAAAGAATGGGCAGTAGTGGAGCATTTTAAATTTAAGATTTAATCAAATATATGTGCACAATCAAAGTGCAATAAAGATGCACCAAGATATCCATCGAAATGATCATTGTGGTGTCCATAGCGATTATTTCTCCCAAAAATTTTTTCTATTGAAAAACGCCTCACTCTTTTTATATCGCTTTAATTGTCACTTTGCTTCATTCTTAATGAGAATTCAAATGTTTTGTCATTTGCGTGCATAATAATCCATGTTTATTGTTGCCAATTGTGGAAAACGTCTTCTTTGATAGAAAACTACGCTTCCCATTGTTTTTTCATATTTCTTTCCAAAAAATAGCTGCTTATATTTCATTGTTGTTGTCTGTAGTGGTTGGAGAGCAATTTCAAAAAGTGGCTGCATGGAGACGAACAGCGATTTTTCATAGAAACTTTAGGAAATGCCTCCACAAAAGATTTTCTTATCTTCAACTGCCTTCAATTTCATAGACTTCGATTTTATGGGCTCCCTCTGAATTCTGCGAGATCTGCGATTCCATTTAGTGATCCCCAGGCGTTCGATTTTCGAGTTCCCAAGCACGACACTGCAGGCAATAAAAACATCAAGTTAAACATACTTACTAGTTTTCTGAGCGATAACGGGGAGTGTGATGAAAACTGACTTTAACAAACCCCTTTCCTTGATTGGCTTCAATGCAAACCGGAAAAATCCTCCACTCCATCCATATAATTCAATCCACTGGATTTTCAAGACTATAGATAATGCTTGGTTTTTTTTGAGGCAGGACGGGAGGGGGCAATGGAAAGTGGATATGAGCAAGAAAAATTTTAGACCATAATCAGATTTTTCTCTCAGAACAAAAAACTTGCAATGCACTAGTGAGAAGCTCTGCGCATTTCAGATGCAGTAGGAGCATTTCATTTCGCCCAAAGAGTGCTTAAAAGACGTTCTTATATCCCTGATCACAAGTTTCGCATAAAAATGTTTAATATAGAGTGCTCCTGGAACAATGAAACGCACATCCCTATTATTGGCTGGCAGAACATGTCCTCCTTCAACTTTCACATCGTTCGCTTATGTAACATATTACCCGAGAATGTTGAAAGCACCATAAAAGTGTCTGCATTTGCTCAAAAGCTAAAAACTTTCAACATGCATACTGCTACTGATCTCGAATATTGATTGATCATAATTGTCAATCACATATTTATCCATTTATTTATCCATGTCAATCACCTTTTCTTCAATGCGTTCTTACTCAATTTTGGATGAATCGATTGATCAGTTGAGGAAAGCTAATGTGGCGGTACTATTGCGCATAGCAGCACTACAGGCTTCCAGCTGCAATAAACAATTTTAATTTTATATGCAATCTTGCACCTTAGCATAAGTATCTCTGGAATTGCTTTGATATGGACGACATATACACCTGATCCACCAATGAATGTGTAATCATGAAACTCAAACGAATAGTGCGCAATTCTCGATCTTTTAACAGTCATCTTGAGCGAACGACAATTGCAAAGTGCAAAAATAATGACCATTCAAAGATGTATGATCATAACCTCCTCGAATGGAGTTTTATGGAAAATTTCTATTTTTAGAGTTTATTCCTTACTAGGCAAGCAATTTTTTTTGGAAAACCAAAAAAGGGAAAAATGAGGCGCCATTGAGTCGAGTGTTCAGCAATTAATATCACCCGACTATTAATCAAAAAGTTTACTGCTAAACAACGATTGATTTCCGTTTGTAATTTCTCAAAACGTTGCTTCAATGATCGTTTCCGACACAGTTAAAAGTAATATGTTCAAAGCACAAAATATAAAAGATTTTGTATATTAGAGTTCAAAAAAAAGAAGAAAACGAGAAGAAGAATTATTAGTCGATAGATGGAAATGAAATTCGAACATTCGCACTAATTTACAAATTAAAAAAGAACGATTTTTTTTTTCGAAAAACAGAAGTACAATAAAATGCTTTGATTTCTTACGAGCATATTTTATTATCAACATTGATGAAACAAAACGATTCTGTTGTATTATTGTTTCTTGAACTTTAAGCTTTACACTTTTCTCATTACGATAACGATGAATGTGCTTTTAGAGTGCATTTAATGTGAAAACCATGCGGACGATTGAGGAGAGAGGATATATCGACATGTGCAACAGATGCTATGATATGCAAAAAAAAAAATTATTATATTTGTAAACATGCAAAAATGCAAAAAAATTATTACCGTAGTGATGCAAAAATGCAAAAATGCAAAAAATTATTACTGTAATGATGCAAAAAATTCGAAAGTGTAAAAATTTCTTACTTCAGCATGTTTCTTTATCATTTACCACATTTCACTATCGATAATGTTTAGAATTTAAGGTAAACAGAAAATAATATGCAAATTTTGATTCATACGTTTCGTACACATGAATCGCTTACCATTTAACTATAATGAGGACTCAGTAATTCCAAGTTGGATCCCTTATCTCTAACAGCTAAGGCTACAGTCCCCCTACGCCTCCCCCTCCCCTTTCCTTAGACTATTCCAACTGTGGTACCAAATACCGTTATTTCTCGAAAACACAATTGCTTAACGAGAAATTACACCTGGAAGCGAAAAGATTTTCCTATTCGACATTATGAACCTTGCAAACATATTGCAATTTTCAGTGAATTCATTGTGAAACAGGAAATCACATAAACTTCATAACCGACAATTTCGCATCTCGCTACTTCTTTGAGGTTCCTTAATACGATATAATAACACAATAACATTGGGGGGCGTTTATTTAAAACTGTATGGTACCTCAGCCGCCAAGTCCATTTATTCCAACACGTTTTTCGTATTCAAGTGGGAGGAGGGCGGATATGGTGGGAGAAGGGGGAAGGGAGTTAGGGATGGGCAGATGAAAGAGATTGAAGCAAAAAAATGATGAAAGCTCATATTCACAACATTTAGAAATCCAAATTTGTTTCAACTACTCTATTTATGCTAGATTTCATTCAAAAATTATAATAAAATGCAATTTTTTATGCAAAATTACGACGAGTTGAAAGAATTTCAACGAAAAAGAAGCATTAAAAGATTGAATTGCTCATTTGAAAAAGTACTTAAATAACGGGAAAATAAGATTGGCTGCAATTAATATAGATATCTTATTATGTTGTAATCGAGATTAACTATATTCGTTTAATGAAAAACAATATTTAAAAAAATTTCCAAACTTACTTCGATTTAGAGAATTTATTCTATCAACGATGTTTCAATTCGCTATTTCCTATAAATTGTAAGGACGCCTATATATGTGCATATAAAATAACCACGGAACTATCGAGAAACTTTCTTTTTAGCAAAAAATATGGCGACAGACCATGGGATTTTTGGTAAGTTAGCGTTGCAACTTGCATTAGAATATAAAAAAGTATGTTTTTTCGCGAAAATTTCTTTCTATTTGCTCGTTCTCTCTTAGTTTCGAGAATTTATTACCTGTCAGTATGAATTTTAGAATTCAATATAAAAATTTAAAAGCAATCTTACCAAGAACGGTTAACGAACCAATAAAATGCAAAAAAAAAATCCTTTCACGACATGCTTTCGTATCTTTTTATTTTTGCGATCAAAATTGATGGACGATCAGTTCCAGCATGAAACCGCAAATATTTGATGAATTAGGCCAGTTGAAATCGCTTCCTTCAACGTGGGGGTAGAAGAGGGTTAGGACGACGGAAAAAAGGTTTTAACGAATGATTTGTTGAATAGGCAATAGAAAGGTTAGAATTTTAAGCTGCCTTAATTGGCACCTTTCAGTGGTGAAAGCCTACACATCAACTACCTTCACGAATATATTTGATATCACGACTTAAGGTTCCTATGGGGCTCATGCAATGGAGGTCACGTTCTTATGATGGGAACATTATCCTTTCAACAATGAGAACGGTTACATTCCGTCTGTCATTGCTAAACCTTTCGTAGGTCTCATTTACCACAGTAGTGATCTCTCCATTTGCTTATTTGCATATTTAAATTTCTTGACAAATTTCCTTTACGATTATTAAGTGGCGTGATATGATTTGCAGTAAGAATTTTTGAAAACGCATTGAATTGCGCAATTTGACTGCCACTATTTTCTTCGAATCCTAAACATTGATTAGTTATCAGTGATAACGAAGAAATGACAGAATAAAAAGTGACTTTGACGAAACCAATGGGAGGGCGTGCTAAAGGAGGTGACATGGTCTGCACATCTATGTTTTGCTGATCATATAGGTCAGTTGGATAACCTACCAACAAATAATAAAAATGTTGCAATGATACACGAATATTTTAATCGATCCGATCACTCTTACAAAGATATACAAAATATGTGCCTCTGCAAATCTAGTGATGCGTGTGCCATGTAGTGTCGATGAAGGTACCATTGCAGGAATAGTTACGAAATTAGGTCACTACAGTATTCACTGTAGGATGATTTGCCATATTGCATTTCATGTTGCTCAATCAAATTTATTCATAATAGACGTCTAAGGGTGATAAAAAATCACTTATTTTCTCATTGGTTGAATTTTCATTTGAACGCCCATCCCGCAACAAAAAGGAATCTTCTGCAGATTTGTATGGGATGACAGCTCATTTGAAATATGGAGGAAGTAGATTGCCAAATGAGCTTGCTTTTGAACTTTGATTTTAAAGGACTCACTGGTCAGGTGAACAGAGTGCGAAAGCCCATATTCTGCCAAAGCTCAACAGTAGGCTGTTCCAGCTTATGTTGTTCAAATGGCGTGGAATGTGACCCTTACTTGCAAAATGCGTGCAAATTTATAAATGACTTCGAGTGCCCTTAATTGGCTTCGAAGGAGTTGAATCAATATTAAAATAATTATATGGGCTAACCTATGATGGCAAATTCCATCGGATTTCCACCAGTTCACGAAATTCACCAAAACTCTGAGCTCTAGCCTCTTTGATCCTCAAGTTGAAACTACTGGACGAATAGACATATATGTGCAGAGACATGTTGGCGTGATGCGCTTTGCAGATGCAAAATTGCAACGGTGAAATAAATGTGCAACACTCAACCTGGCTCAGCTGTATTGTCTTTACTTACATTCGTTGGTGACACAGCACGAGCAGAATTAGAAATGCTTCGATTGTAAAATTTGGAAGACATGTGCAACTTGTTTTCGAATATTTAATGAGATGCACTTGTTTGAGTCAGGTTGACATTGCTGGTCCACGGCATCGACAACAACGAAGGGTCGTTGAAAGCAGCTAAAACAACAATCACCTCCCTCCCCGTTCCGTATTCAGAAATTGCATTTCACAACCTCAGATTTCTATGAAAACCTCTGTATTTTATGATCCTTTTCGCTCAGAATCGTTTATAATAGTGCAGCTTGTACTTTGAGCAGAAAACTGTTCTTTGAGCATCAAATAATTAATTACATAAAACGGTAAAATGCGTCGGCTCGATCAAATCGAGTTGGATCGCTTCATTTTCTGTCTGCTATTTGATTCACCAAGTGGATGGAGAAAAACTGCACCGATGGACTGATGCAAAACCAAACCCAGGCCCAAACGAAGACTGATGATCAAAACAGAGCGAGCGGGTCAATTTGATAGACCTGATTTTACAGACGCAACGTGGAAAAAATTTCCACTATGCATAGAAAGACGCCATATAAGCGATGAAAGTTTTTTCATTCTTTTTTAGGTACGAGCAACGACCGGCAATTCCAACGCATGACAACAGGTTTGCAACGCCTCGAAGGCAATTGCACCACAAGCCTTTGTTTCAAGGATACTCAAGCGGCAGTGGCAGCTATGGTGGTAGAGACGATGGAGGATACGGCTCTAGCTTCTTTACAGGTATATAGGCGCTATGTTTTGACGTGTGTTGTTTCCATTTCATTTGAAAGAGAACAGAAAATGCTGAACCTAGTAATCTAACAAAGTGAAGAACAACACAGCTTCGAAGCCGAAAGCATAATATCGACATGTCGCTCTGCATGTTATGGCCCCTTCTGTTTGCGAATCACGTGTTATTGACGATGTTGGGATGGCGTTCAAACAGAGTACTGCAGGTGCGTACACTTGAAACTCATTTTCAATCGCTATCAACACTCTTTCAGAAGTAATGGGGACGTCCATCGTTGGAACAGTTAAATTACGGCATGGATAGCGAAACAGGTATTCTACTCTCATAAAACACAGAGCTTGTTTTCAAAAATGGCTTTGTACAACCACTATATATATATATATATATATATATATATATATATATATACAGACTGATTATTCAAAGCCACTTTTTGAAATATGCTTGATTGCACAAAGGCAATTCAGCTTTCTGACCATAAACAACAATGTAAATGGAAATAAGAAATAAAAGTAGCATGCGCACATGTAGAAAGAACTGTGAAATTCAGAACTCAGGTATCAATATATGCAAAAGAGGACATTATCAACTCCGTCATAATGTAAGAAGAACAACACGCATGTTATTGCAGTACATATGGAACAAAGAAAACTCATAGTATATAAACAAGAAAACATTGTTCAATGTGAACAGAAATGCAGAAACATGTTAACCCTTCAAAATGTTTATTTCTTGTTAAATTCTTAATTAATTCTTCGTGTACAAACAATTCCAAGCATTTCATCACGTTCTGAAAAAACACAACACACCGAACACACCGACTCATCCATCCGGCATAAAATTCGTTGAACTGCGGTGATGCCGGCAATCCCCCCCCCCCCATCAATTCTCCCCTTCCCCTGCTCCTCCTTCTACCTAAGATTTCATTCTTTGGGTTTCAACAAAATCACAACTTGGTGAAAGCTGAGCTTTGGAAATTTGGACCGAACCCGAGAACCCTGAAAAATCGAAATCGAAATCTGGTCGATAAAACTCACCGGAATTTAGCCTTCCAAGTGAAATTTGGTCCGTCGGTTACCACTGCTAGCCTTAATTGCACCATATCTAAGAAAAAGGGTCCAAAATGTTTACTGGCTGCGGTAGGGGCTCTCAGGAGCGGGAACAACTTCTTCCCCATATGCTCTTGCGGATAGAGGTCCCATCCATGTGGGCCTTCGGGGAGAGAGACAGCTTTGCAGTCGTGGTGATCCCGACCTCCCCACAAGGACGACACAGCGGTCTCTACCACGGGTTCCGTTATTTCACATACGAACAATCTTGACCTCACACCTCCACCGTCCCACTTTAATGAATCGGGTGCAAGGTACGATTTTGCCAACAACGTTCCCAACGGCTGACTGGTTCTATTTATAGTATGACTCTCTCCATCGTAGAAGGCAAAGTAATCAAAAACTTGTGGTCTCATAAGCAACAAAAGTATTGTCAAAACGTTAATTTATACTTTCTAGTACAATGCACTATGTTTGAATTTACTCCTATTACATATGTATTTTTCAAGTTCATAAATTTTTGACTGTTATTTTTTCGATGTTCTTCGATTGATCGTTTCTGAACAAAAATCATTTCATCAATAATGCCACCACCGTTTAAATTTCGGAAAAGTAAGAACGTGTTCTAAACCTCAGCGTAGTTTGCCTTTTAGATACTCCGTACGTCATAGAAGCTTATCCCCCTGGAGCCCTTCCTACTGGAAAGCCTGTTATTGCCGAAGACGACATGAAGCATCGACCATATGATGAGCCGCATCCTCCCAAAACCAAACAGCAAGAAGCACCTACTACTGCTCTAATACGACTATATGGAAAGGAATACAAAGAAGAGCAAAAAGAGGTAAAAACGAAGTGAAACGTTGGCAACATCGGTAGCCAAAGCCCCGAACTAGCTGCGGATTTGGATCTGAAATTACGAGGGAATGAGAATGAAAAGAATAAAAACAAAAAACAGGAGGATTTTCGACTTCAAGGAAAATATGCCATCAAATGAGCTAAGTGAAATGATTTCTAAAATTGAGAAAAATCACGAGAGGTAAATCAAACTGATGTGAGGAATCAGAAAGTTAGGAAGGTTCGCACGTGATCGACGGGGGAGGGGGGAGGGGGGGTAGGGAGCATTATCTAAAGATCTGTCAAGGCTTTCTGTCTGCGAAATTGATAAGGTTTTAATGTATGATCCGTGCATTCAATTGACATCTATCGACGAAACTGTATTAAACGTATTTTAACTCCAGGTGAATGCATAGAATTTTTCTGCCTCAAAGATCAATCTCAAAAAAATGAGGCAATAAAAAACTATGTTTCATCAATTGTTTTCTAAAAATTATTTTCTTTTATACTTCAAATGAAACATTCTATGGATCTTTGGCACTTTGTTTCTTGAATTAACACCCACTCAGTAGCGTTTAAATATGATAATGTAGTATGTTTCGTTTAGAAAATTATGATGGAAGCAAAGAAAGATGAACCTTACAAAATATGATTATGGTTTGTTAAATGTGGAATGTAAAATTAAGTAAATTCTCTCGGCTATATAGGTAATCTTGTTGTTTATATAACTTCGAAACGATAATTTGTCTACGGTGATTTGCAAGCAAGCCTCCTTCAACATACGATTCTCTCTAGAAGATAGGAAAAAGTGAGTAATAATGTGAGAAAAGATGTGAAATAAATTTGCTTTTATGTTGAATATAGAACGCACACTGATGTTTCAGTTGTCTTGATATAGATTTCTAAGTTATTCTAACCATCAGAATAGAAATGCGCCTATTTTCTTTGTGCATTCTCCTTTTACGGCCCTAATGAAAGTCTAATAAAATGCTACGATGTGAAACAAAAAGCCCGATCAAAAAATTTTCGGCAATGTCGAGTAATCTTCATATCGAGTTTATGTTCAAATTTAATTTCCCTAATGCAGTGGCAAAAAATGGAAGAAGAAAGAGATAAAAAAACGACACTTCCAATACCATCATCGCTTCCCGAATCAACGACTCAGTTCCCATATACGATCGCTAACAGCGAAGAACATGAACTGGATAACGAACCGAATTAGTAAGGTTTTCTGAAGCATAAAGTCAAAGTTGCTAAGAATCAATGAAGAATATATTAGAATCTTTGAAGAGAATAGAATAGTTAAAAAATGTAATCCTTTAATAGAATAAAATATTTGCGGAATGGAATCCCTTGATTGAACAGAATCATTGAAACGTTATTGAAGTATAGAGCTGGCACTCAATTTAACGTTTCGCCAATATAAAATAAGATAATTACTCTTATTTTCTTCCCTTTGCGGCCTCCATTTTACGGGGCAGATTCGCCTTAAAAACATCGCAATGAGAATTTGGCGTTCTTTTCATTAAAAAGCCTAATGACAATGTGGCAAGCATTCTTCCATGATAAAATCAGCGGTCTTCATTGGCATAGTTCATTGAGAAACCTGTTGTCAATCCTTTCATAGCATTTGAAAATATACCTGAGATTCTTTCAAGAATCGAAATCTTAAGAACGTTTTGGAGAGATATTTTTTATAATATTGAGTTTCATTTCGTTCCTATTTCTTAAAAACGTCAAAATCCATGTGATTGGCGAAATTTTGCACTGGCTGGAATTTGTCCCTTTTTATCACGTTGTATGATCGGAATCGCCGCCAACTTAAGTAGAGAGGAGTCTAAAAACTGCATTATTCGTATCATTTTCATCTAACGCATTATGCCAAACAGTAATCGATAGATGTTCGACGCGTAAGGGACTTTTATTTAGTTTCTACTGATGACGGCACCATTTTACAAGTTAATCTTTTTATAAATAAAGCAGCTATTTTATAGTTATTGGTAAAGTTATGAAAACAATTGTTTTAGTCCATCCTCAAAATTAGACATGAAAAGGCAATGCTGTTCTTGCTGCAAAGAGAGTTCGACACCTCCACAAGGTAGGCAAAGTTCGTTTATTTTTCGTCTTCAGCTATACGCCGCGAGGAACCTTAGGGAGAAATGAGGTTCGCCTGAAAAAAAAAACAACGAAAATAATTCGAATTCAAGATGAAGTCGAGGCCTTATTTTTCCCACTTATAAACCTCAACTTTGTTTGGGATTATTTGCGATAGATAAGTTATTTGCTTTTATTTTCCATGTGTAATTGTTCAACAACATTTTCTCAGTGATTTTCAAATTAAATGGAGGCCAATAAGTCATTGGAAAAGACTGCAACTTCAGATTCCTATTTCAAAGATAGTAGCTCATTCCTGCTACATATTGATTTCAGTCTTGTTCTTTGGTCCTTTTGAAACTCTTCTGTGAGAATGACTATAATGAAATTTTTTAAACATTTCTCGCCGAATGTGGGATGCTAATAAATGAATTGCTTGGTTTTACAGAGAAGAATATCAACATATAAAAGCGAATTGCAATATCTACTTGAAATTCGATTAATTTTACAGAAACTTTCATTCAAAAATTTCGCCGATATGGAATAATATAGTTCATGACATGAATGGTAATTTCAAGAATTTCTAACTAAGAAAGAAATTCGAGGAAAAGCGGGAGATAACTTAACTGAGGGGAAGAATTAGCACACAGTTTCTTGATATGTATGCAGAAGTTTTTTGTACAAAATTTGGCGGAAGGAAACGTTGGATATTGCAAAAATACGCCAGCAATTCTCCAAATAACAGTGAATTTTCGAAATAGAACTTTGATAAGTTTTAAAAATATTACACACCACTGCGACTGTGACGGAATTCTTGCCATAAACCAACAAGAGTGGCCAACTATTTACTGGATCGTATCAACCCTTAGACTGAAACGCTTAATAGAAGATAAATCGGTTAGGCTGTTTGTTTGCATTTTTAGAAATCATTCAACAGTGTATTCATCCTAAGCTTACAGCTTTATTAGACAGAAGAGGTATTCGCGGTAGCCTTTTAGTTTTGATTGCTGACTTTCTTGCATAATTAATCCCAAGGTTATCATAATATACTCTGAAACGAAATCCCCTTAAGACTATATCCCTTCGGACGTGTCCCAGAGCATCTTTTAAATCTTTTCATTGATGTCAGCACTGACTTTAGGCATTCTCATATACTTCGACAATTGCAAATTGTTTCTTTCTTCTCAAAAAGGTAACCCATCTAAGACATAATTACAGATAGATCTTTATACGCTTTCCATTTGGTTTGACAGAGTGCGCCTCAGTCAGCCTCCATTTGGTTTCCAATATTGCTGTTAATCTTGCAAAGTTCAAATTTGACCCTCTTCAATATTTAAATTTGAATGCTAAATGAAAAAACTGACACCAGGCAATGGCAAATATCACTAATCGCGACCTGCTCATCGATTCTCATTGCGCTCATTAGTTAGAAAGGCAACCAATGCTATTGTTTTGATACTGCGATCTTTTAAAGCTCGAGGTGCTGCGTTTTTATGCAGATCTAGTGTATATAAATGCCGTTTTAGTCAGATTATAGGTGTGTTTCTCATATTCATGCCTAAAGATAGCTACACTAATTGAGCCGTTTCAACGAAATTTTGGAAAAAACTCTCCCAGTGTAGAATCAGGTTGACATATAAACGAAGATTAATTCGGTTCAGACCTGATTCACTGAGATGTAGACTTTTGAGATAAGATTTCTTTCTCCCATAGAAAAGCAATAATATTTGGGTTCCACAAATTTTCCACTTTCTTCGCCAGCTGGTTGACCCGTTCTCGCAACTTGGAACTTTTACTGCTGCATTTCAGAATTGATTCAAAAACACTTCACTAATATAGAATGGCCATCTATCGTATATGTTGCTTCCAGCTGCATTGATGTAGTGAAAAAATTCCTCAATGGCACTTTGATTATGAATATCTTTACGAGGCAATTGAAATATTCGAAACTAGTCTAGGCCGTGAATATTTTTGTGGCAAGCCCAAATGATTCAATTCTCTCAATTCAGTGCACTATTTTTTGCAAGTTTTTTTTTCTATTCTCATTGACTGCAAGTCATGAATTGAGTTGCATATTCCACGTGTTGATCAAATGCATATAAATACGAATCAATGCAGATCTGTTAAATGAAAAACGAAAACAAGCATTAGTCATATAGAATAATCACTGAGAGGAAAGCTTAATAGGTCCTGACGCAAAAAAAGAAGCCTCACTTGAAGACTTTGCTTAAGATGATACGGTATCTACCACCTACTCATCTAAGGATCACGACCTCAAGTAGATTTTTTGTGACAAATTTTTTGTGATCTCTTTCAGAACACAAAGTTTAAAGAGCATCATCCCTATTGAAAGTAACGAAACCAAAATTAATGAATATGAATCCTTTCGAGGTGGCAATTATGTCAATCCAAAAGGTCCACGAAATCGGTCGCCAATGGTCCCGCCATCAAATGTGCAAGCGCCAGTCTTTGCGAAGCCTTTGCCACCTCTGCCCGCTGAACAAGAGAACATTCCGCTGTCACCAATATCAGAAGGATATGGTACTTCCTTCTATCCGCAGAATTGGCCGACTGCGAACAACGGGGGCTACCTACTAATCGAGCAATACAACCCAACAATGACCGGCTATTTTGTGCCCGTTTCTTCGCAAATTCCGCTCAACGGATACTTAACAGCAATCCTCCAGAGCAATGCTGCTTTTCACAACCTCATAAGTGATACGGTAATTGCTTTACTTATGATTCAATATTATTGTACGGTACCAATTCAAGTGATGGGCAATAATTGTAGGAATAAATATTTCGCAGAAATCACTTCCAAAAAGGCAATTTTATTTTCTGTTTTTTGATAAGTTGATCAAATTGAGATAAGGGAAAATTTCTAGCAAAAGTGTTAGAGATAAGTTACTCCAAAACAGATGTTTACTATTTGCACTACAAATATTTATTCAGCAAAGCATTTTGTAGCATAAGAAGATGGGTGTTTTGCATAAGGTATGCTGATTCGTCACCTGTTTCCACTTCCCGCATTCGCAAATTTGTTGTTTACCCAATTGGTGCGTGACGAAGCGTATTTTCCACAAGATTTATACAAAAAAATCGGCCGTTCAAAAGCGAAACTGCATTATGAACGTTATCTCATTGCTTAATTTCAAAATTAGCACGACATAAGTTTGGTGAGTTGAATACTTCAGAAGGCACGTATCTCATGATATGCAAATCCTCTCACTGTAATAACCCTCAAATTTTTTGTTGTTCTCTCCTGTTGCACTTTCCCCTTCTGTCCTCTTACTCGAAGATTGCTTGAATTTCCCATAACAGAAGAAAACTTGCATTACGAACATTAATAAAGAAGCCTTTTCAACATTTTTAGTTGCGTATTTTTGTGCATTAAAGTTTCAACTTTCAAGCAAAAATAATATACCAATAAGCAGAAAAAATGGAATCAACTACAATCAAAATCAACCATACAAACGATCCGTCTTCTTTTAGCGCTTTGTGGTCCTCTGATCACATCAGCATTATGCTGTCCAACATTATTGCCGTCATGTTGTCCAACAGTTAGTCAACTTCGTTATTTCCTATTATTATTAGCGAAATTGCTCCAAATTCACTCAGGTGAGAGTCTTAATTGATCGATCAATCTGCTGGATTTTGAAACTGATCATAAATAATCAATTCTCAGTTATTTCATTTTGGTCATTTGTGTTGTTGCCCTATCTTTCGATTCATCAATCGATATTGCCTTATAGCAGATCCGAGGCGGCATAATTTTATACGCCTAGTTCAGGTATATCTGATGCCTACAATTGCTGCGAGTTATGCTTAGAAAAGGAATCAAGTGGAGGAGAGTGCCATGGGGCTTCAACAATCTATGCCTTTGTCACGATAGAACGGATAACAATGAGTTTATAGTAGAACAAAGGAAACTATTTTCAACTAAAGAAATTCATTTTTGACTTCTGTGCGATCGGTAGCGAAAAAATTTGATCTACGTGTCTTCAGGCGTTTATGAGAGCGAATGATGTTATCATCATTTATTCCATAACGATAAAATCCAAGCAACAAGTTCTACTTCACGTTGAATGTGAGGAATAATAGCAAAATAGTGAAGCACGTTTCTTGTGCTGAAGATTATAACTAAATTTTATAGCCGTGGGCTACATAATTTCCTAATTGGAAACATCAAACGAACGCGCCGACAAATAGGCAGACAGACACATATATGCGCATACTCACTCGCACTCACATGTAAATGCGGAAATACATTATATTCGCCATATTGCACGCATGCTATAAACGTTTACAAGCGAGCAATAAAAGAGTAATTTCAACAATGAATCAACCATCCCAAATGAGTTCCATGCTTTCCCATAGATGGAAAATTCGAACAGTTAGTTCTTTTCAATGCAAACTTCGAAAGATGGCTGGCGAC
Source organism: Baylisascaris procyonis (assembly GCA_037389465.1). Classification (NCBI taxonomy): domain Eukaryota; kingdom Metazoa; phylum Nematoda; class Chromadorea; order Rhabditida; family Ascarididae; genus Baylisascaris; species Baylisascaris procyonis. Next base: position 57,095 of record JAZARR010000267.1, read on the forward strand.
TGCGGGAACTTCTCAATGCAAATGTCAAAATTGGTACATCACACACCTCATTTGTTTGGTGAAGAACGATGTTTTTTGTAATCCGCAAGGAATCCAACATGCATATAATTTTCCTCCTTTCGCGGTCACCTTTATGTTTCCATGAAGACTTCAATTTTTAGCATTTTTGCATTTCACATTGAGCGTTATCAAACTTAAAGTACCAATCATCCTTTGTTGAATACTAGGTGGTGCATCAGCTGTTTTTTCTTTTATTGAATGCCAGACATTAGTGAAAGCGTAACCGCGCATACGCTTCGCAAAAAACGCATAAAGTGCGAGGTAATATGTCCGTCTGTATGTCTGTCTGCCTTCATATCGCTCTCTGTTTGGTCATTCCGACTGGGAAACTATTACAGTTATGCAATTTGATGGGCATAATGTATACTAGAGGGCGACATCTTATGACTACGTTGATCCATCAAATTTAAAAGAAGCCATGGATATTTCAGTTGGAAAAGGGGGTGTATACAATTCATACCGCTCAGTTTTTTATTTCTCACCTGTCAGGCTGCGAAAAAAAAGAGTCTTCCATCGAGGATCTGTGCGAGCGGTTGGATTAGTGCATTACTCTGTACACAGCTTGTGAAAATAGTTGATAAAGTGGGCGGAATGAAGAATATGCGATGGACCAGCTTCTTTGACATTCTTCTCCACTAAATTTCTCCAGTCTACAATATGAAGAAATGAACTTTGAAACATCGAAAATTAAAAACTGTTCGGTCATGCAATGAAATCACTTTTAAGGGTGCTCTTGCTTGTGCAGCTAGAAGGAAACGCGAAGTTATCGCTCATGATACGAAGGTCGGTCTTTCATTAATTAGCTGAAAACGTTGAAGAGATCGATATTTCGCACTTCGTATATCGAATGCATTAAATGCCTCTAACACTTATAAAATTTGCATAAATTATTTATAGCAGTGAGTTGCAAATGAGCGTGTAAATTTAATGTCGACAAATATAAGACGTCGATGAAAAATTTTTCCACGTAGAAAAATTTGAATAGTTCCGCCAAAAACGCAGATATATCATATCAGCCATATAAACCATCAATCATTCCTTATTACAGAGAAAAAGTTTTCAAAAACAAGGTGAATTCAGAATTACTGATTACCGCAAATTTCACTCATTTTATAATTAATCTGTCATATTGCCGGGAACTTTTCATTTGTTCTCGCAGAAAATGCTTCATAACATCTTTACTATGAAAGGATCTTTGCAAGGTAAACAAAATTCATTTTGATTGCATAACACAATCTGGTTTCAGTTTTAATAAATTGTTTTTCTCATTCATAGTTGCAGTTGAAAATGCGGTTGATTTTAAAGGCACAGATATTCCAAGTAACACCGAGTATTTGGAAAAGTTGTTCGTTCCTCACTCCTCCTCTGTCTGTCCAGAATGCTCGACTTATCAAACGAGCTTAATGTCAGGCATACTTCCTAATTCACTTTCTAATATGCTCTCCTCTTCCAAAGCGAAAAGGAAACGAAGACAGGTTAGTTAGAGGCTAGCTAAGTATAATTACTCATGTTTTCGTTACTAGGAATCAACGTTGCTCTTTCACCCGTAGCTTAGCAAAGAGTCAGGTGTTTTGGAAAACCTTTGAAAACGTGCGAGTCTTGCATGGTCTTATTTGCAAGTGTTTGGATTTACGCGCAAGATTCATTTTAGAAATACGGAAGTTGATAAAGCATTGCTATTCCTGTAAATTCTAGGAGAAAGTAGATTGCCATTCCTTGGATGATTATCTGCGAAGAACATATAGATATAACGTTTTGTGAGTTTAAAAAGATTAATTTGGAATTCGTTTCGTGCACTTCGGGGCAATGCTGGAGTCAGAGTTAACGTTTGAATGCAACAAAAATTTTTTGTGAATTTAAAATTTAATTTTACACCGGTTAGATCACAAGGACGATTCTGCGTAGAAGTTCGCATGAGCGGAAAGATCGGTCTGAATAAGAATACGGTCATCCGGCATACTTTAATATTTTTTAATAGTTAGTTGGTCAGGTAAGCGAAATAAAAAGACACTTATCATACGCTCGCATCGTTTTTCATATTTCGAGTTTCGTTAGAATAGCTAGCGCCTTTCGTGGCTTCTTTCGACTGATTTATCAGCCTGCACAATCCATTTTCTCTAAGCATTTCGAAGCATTTATGAATGCCCCCATATGTCAATGTGTACATTTATCACTGTTGTGTGTTCGTCTCTAAGAGTGGAAAAGCTAGCTGGTGAAGGTCAATTTTTATGTCGAAAAAAGTATTTTTATATTCACTGAGAATTTACGCCCTCAGGAGATGGTTTTATTTATCGACTCAGCCATTAGACGAACCAATAAGTGTGTTTCCACCTCGTCAAGGTATTTCACCATTATTAAGTTTTATATTGTAATATTATTAAACATTATTGCTTTAAAACAAGACTACATAGATATTTCAGCGTTAGGGTACAGCTTATTTTAGTAATCGTAATTTGCAACAATTAATCAATACTCTATCATCATCGCGACAATTTGAAAACGGTTCATTTCAAGAGACTGCAAATTTTAAAATTGCTAAACTTTTTCTGGAAAAACTATCTCGAAAAATCAGAATTGTGAAAATTGAAGCTTAGGTTCACGAGGAATATGGCTCGTCATTCGATTGTGATCCGAATTGCTGCGACTTCTCGAAATGCCACGCAATCAATCAACTTCAGCATGAAGTTCCCTTAAAATGAAGCAGTGCTCAGTTTGCAATGCGGCATGCTTTAAAGCTTTCAATCTTTCGAAAGCACCTCTCGTCGTTCGAACTGCTCCTAAGACAGGAAAGATGATCTTATCTGTTTTATTTTATCATCTCACAATCTACTCTTCCAGTCTCATTCTTGATCTGTGCACTATTCGTTTCCTGCGTTTAATTCTCCAGTTTATGCCAACATATTGCCTTTTGCTTATCACACCTCTGTGGTCGTTTTGCTAATATCGTTCAACAAAATTAAATCAAGTCGCGATAAAGGAATCTTCAGTCTTCATGCTTTCAGAAGGAACGCTCACAACTTAAATGGTCTATTTTACTACGAACCATGTTTTTAAGTAATTTGTGCAAAGAGACATCTAAATGTAACGGGGTATAATCCAACATCGAATGTTATTATCAACGGAGAACATTTCTTAAACACATCTCATATTTCTTTCGCTTTCGTGCTCTCCACCCCTCTGTTCCGCACTACTGCAGCTTGGAAATTTCACTACTTCCATAGTCACTTCGTGCATCACCTCCGAAGCAAATCGTTCGTCCATTAGCAACCAGATGTTACAAAACTAATCGCACTTACATTAGGCAATGCATGTCACTGGGTTCGGCACAAATGCATCTTTTTGGCGTCAGCGGCAGCTACTGCACCTAACAAAATCTATTCAAAACGCAATGATATGCGAAAATCGTAACTTTTCGTAATTGCTAGGTTTCAAAATTATAGATCAAAAGAAAGAAAGATTTCTCGATTGAACATGCAGTCACAACTTTGAAGCAACCAAAATGGCGCACATTTTACATAGCTAAGAAACATCCTCAACCGCTAAAACAATGTCAAAATCAATTCTTACATGTGAAGAGAACGTTGAATTGCACACAGAATCGATCAAATCACCGAAATTAAAAGGCAGCAGAATATACAGCAGTTGAAATACACAAATAAATAACCGAAAATACACCAAACCAATCATCAATCAATTGTTCAAACATGGCAAATAAAACAGCAGAACTCTGCGTAATCATACTACCGTCTAATCAAATATTTACAGATTTTAAAAATCACAACGCAATGATAACAACATTCTCGTACAAAATTGTGACACAGAATTTAAAACATAACACAGACTCCATATTATAACAGAACTTTCATTAGACAGGATAAAACAAAAAACTGAACCAGAAAAACAAGCCAACAAGTGCAATTCTTTCAACAGACGCATTACAACAAGCAACAGAATAGCCAGCTTTGCGGTGAACAAATTTCAACAAAAACATTTTAGAAGAGCAACATAATGCAACAGTTGTTTTCAACTACCCACAGGAAACTTAAATATTCACAAGGTTTCAAAAATTTACAACGACGCTGTAAATGATGTGATTAGTCAACAGTTTTAACTCTAACAAGCGTGTCGAACAAGAAACATCTCGAAAATAGTTCGAGCATTCAAAGTGCGTCATGTCTCACCTCACTCTCCAGCCTTGCCACCGGCTGCATCATCGCACGTCCTCGGCTCACACACTGTGCCTAATACCTGAGAAAATGAAATATCCGTTACTTCGTTTTTTATGAAAATATGCGACAACTTTTGAATAAAAATAGGACGTTGGGCCGTTTATATTCTAAGCAACTAGCTTATTTACCAATGTAAACGATGAGTACAGATTCGTAAGAGTTCGTTAACGGCACTGATCGATAAACGGCTTGAACCTCCTCAGAGATTACCATACTGATTTTTAGCCAATCCGATAACGAAAAGGGAGAGATGTGGTAGGGAAGCAACAAGAGCTCCAGGCATCCATTATGACATTTTAAAAAAAGAAATCAGGGCTAATATTTTTCATATAAGTCTGCAACGCTTAGAGCTCCAGACAGTGCTTTGCACGCCTCAATACACCCTACTTTAAGACGGCATGGACATGAAATCAGAACTGCTGAAATTAACCCGTTCTGTGGATGGTAAGCACGTGAGGAAGTGTCTATGTTTTGAGGCTTAGTGGATTTCTGCATCACCAACAAGGGCAACTGTACAACAAGCGCAGATTCGATGTAGAATCAAGGGTGAAATGGCTGAAAAAATGTTTTGGAAATAAACCCCAATGGGTAAACGAGGCAATTTTGAACCAAGCTCCATCAAGGCAATATAATATAACAGATGCTTTAATGCATTAAGTGACAGCACATATTGAGGTCTACTGCCGACCACTCATTCCCCTACGATAGCGATGTATACGAGAGCAACGAATCACTGCCAAACACTCCTACTCTTTGCAGATATAACAGGTAGCTGGTTGTGGCAACATAGCCTGACCACCACTTCTGGATAAGGGACATTAGTAATACAGCGCCGGTTTTGCAATGCTGGGCGATATGCAGTGCGATTCACTGCCACACAAGAACGCTGTCTGGAATCGAATGGAAGAGGGTCCGAAAAGCTTGCGCGGTTGACAGTTGTGTCGCGAAGATTCGCGAGTGAGTTAGTGGGCTGCTGCACACAGTAAATCAAACTGTGTATCAACGCAATAACTCAAAGAACGATCTAAGTTGATCTGTGACTGTAGCGACTATATCGTCTTTTAATGCGGCGTTGTGGTCGTGTGTAAGCGCGTGTCTTCTAATGCGTCGTGTATGAGCGTATAAGTGTAGCGGCTTTGCATTAATTGTCAGCACTTTCTTCTTCATTGTTTTTTTCTGAATTTAAACTTGATTCTCATGGTTACTTGCTGATTGCCTCAAATTCCGCGATCTCGTCAGTAGTTTGTGACGTTTTTTTGCATTCTTCTCGTCATTGGTTTGTACCTTTTCGTTAGCTCATCACCAGAATCATCGCATTTGACTCAGATCATGTTTTATGATGGTTTTGTATTCGTCCTTCGAGTATTTCGCGTTTTTACGTTGTTTGTAAAGCATCAGAAAGGTTTAATTACCCAAGTTTGAGGTGTCGGGCGAATCGCCAAGCAGAAAGATGTCCCCCGAACCGTGTGAACAAACTTGGGACGGACCAACCAGGAGGTTGGTGTAGCCAAGCGCAAAAAGAAGGAAAAGGGCCCAAGCGGACGAGCCCTCATCAAAACAGGCCGGTTTCTTTGTTCAAAGCAATTATAGTTCATTCACTGTTCAAGTTGTCGAGTGGACACAAGCCCGAAGAGTCAACCCCAGCGCGGGAAAAAGAAATTGCGGTGAATAGAATCAGTCGCACGAGATAGGCACTGATACCTTGATAACCTGATAACTGGGTGTCGGCACGAAAGCAATCGCCCGACACCTCGTTTCTCTTGTGCTTATATTGCGCTTCATTGTATCAGGCCGTGAGACAGTTGACAATAAGTGTCATATTCCAAAGGTGTGTCCCGCTCATTCGGTGTTATATCGCTCAATTCGCTCAACCTGCCCCAAGTCCAAGCTTTGGCCTTTGATTGTCGTTGTTTTCTTTATTGCTTTTATATTGCCGATTTTTTTTGACAGGCCTGCGCAGCTTGTTGGTTTTACTTCACGTGCATTGTGACCTTAACTTTGTTGATCTCTTTTCTAATAAACCGTCGATCTCTTCTTTATCTTTTTCTGTCGTCTACATACGACCATCAACTTCGTTTTGTTCACGACAGAAAAATTTGGTGCCACGAGCCGGGATTTAAGCAGTTACAATGTCGGGAGTATATCGGCAGGCTATGGGACCCACAAAGGGTAGGTTGATAGGGTACCTGAAGGAGATCCCGGGATTAGAAGTCCCAAAAATTGACGACCCCCCAGCTAAACAAATTGCTTCTCTCGAAGATCAAGTTGAACAGTTTGACAGCTACATGCGTAAGATAAATGCCGCGATCGGTGTGTTAGAAAAATATCACGAACGATGGCTCTCCTTGAGAATCAGTTTAAGAGGAGATGAAGCAAGAGAGGAAGATCGGATGTACCAACAAATGGCAGACGATCCGAATGGTGTGCTCCAAGTTATGGAGAAAGCTCGAGAAACTCTTGAGCTAGTCGAAAGCCGAAAACAAAAAGCAGTAAGACTACTGCACGGATTACAGGATAAAAATAAGGCTGAAGCACAGGAGGTAACTGAACTGCCAAGATCGGCACCGAAAATTAAACTTCCAAAATTGGAGCTAGCTACTTTTTCGGGAGATATACGCAAATGGCCTGAATTTTGGTCTTCATTTGAGGCAGCAGTAGATCAACAGCCAATACCCGACGTCAACAAACTCAACTATTTACTATGTAGTCTGAAGGGTGCGGCTTATGCAACAGTAGCTGGATACGCAATTACGGCCTCCAATTACAGAGTAGTGGTGGACGTTTTGAAAAGGCGTTATGGAAATGAAGTCCTCATCAAAAAATGCCTTCATGATGAGTTGAGGAGGTTGCCTCAGGCGGATCCTAGAAATCCTAGGGTCGTTCTAGACGAGGTCGAAAGAATTCTCAGACAGCTAAATGTGATGAATGAGGACAGGAATCATCCGATAATCGAGCTGATGGTAGAGGAGAAATTGCCGAGGTGGATCTTATTCGAAGTTTATGAAAAAAAAAGAGTGAAGACCCGTCTTGGAATGTCGATAAACTTCGTGAGTATGTCGACAAATTGACTGCTCGAAAAGAAACGATAATGCGCGTGACCAGTAGCATGACGACACAGAGAAGAGATCGTCATGAGGACAGAAAGCCGACAAAGTATGACCCAAAGGAAACGTCTGCATTTTCTTCGACAGTAAGCAACTACCGGGAGAGGAGAGAAAATCAAGCGCCGAAAAGTAAAAAACGAAGTTGTGCCTTTTGCGGAGGCCCTCACTGGAATAGTGATTGCCATGAGTACGCAACCGTGAAAGAGCGCAGTGGTCGGATAAGAGAGAAAAGGCTTTGCTTCAGGTGTCTCGTAGAGGGACATAGCGCAAAGGATTGCGTAAGGAGGAGAATGTGTTTCTATTGCAGAGAGGAACACAACTCGGCGCTCTGCCCAAAGAGGGAGAATAAAAGTGGTTCCGAGAAAGGAAGTAAACGGAAGGAACCAGAGGACAATAGAGGGAAGGAAACAGTCACTTTCGACAAGGAAGTAAACCGATCACCTGACGAATCGGTGTTGACAGCGGCGGTCACCCAAAAGGGAAGGGAAAAGAAGACCGTTTTGCTTCTTTGTAAGGAGGTGAACGTGTACAATCCGGAGAAACCGGAAATGGGGAAAACTATTTTGGCGTTCTTTGACGCGGGTTGTCAAGCATCTTTCATAACAGAAGAACTTTGTGATCAACTGAAGCTGACTACTGAAAAAAGAAGCCAAATATCCATAGCGGGATTCGGCGCTCAGCAACCGAAATGTTATGATACAAAGCAGGTAAACATTACGTTACAACTGAAAAACGGAAATAAAAAAACAGATCAGAGCCAGTACAATGCCCTTTTTGACCAAAGAGCTTCAAAGAGTAAATGTTGAATCCAACGAAATTCTCATCCCAAACGCAAAACAAAGGCATCGGCTGTGTATTCCGGAAAAATGGGAACAACCGCAGCTAATAATTGGTGCAGACTACTTCTTCGACCTGATCGAAGGTTCACAGAAATTACCATCCGGGTTCTACCTGGTCAAATCGAAAGTTGGAGATATGCTAGCAGGAAGTGGTTATGCAAAACTAAATACACAAAGAGCCTTTTCATCTGCAGATACGGCGTTAGTGGTGACATCTGCTGCAGTTACTAGTGAAGCAGATATTGACCAATTCTGGAGATTGGAAACGCTTGGGATTGACGACCCAATAGATTCAAAAGAGGATGTCGCAGCACTAGAACAATTCAAAGCAACAATAACTAAATCGGAAGATGGTCGATATGTCGTGAACTGGTCGTGGAAATCTGCCACGCCTAAAGTTCCATATTACTTTGGCCTGTGCATTGGCAGACTAAGGTCCACGTTGAAACGGTTAAAGGGAGACGAGGAATTGTTCAAAAGATACGTTGATACCTTCCGACAACAGCTAGAACTAGGCGTAATCGAAAAGGCGCCCAAGGTCCCAGATGGACCTCTCGTTTCGTATATACCACATCAAGCAGTCCTAACCCTCCAAAAATCTACAACTAAATTGCGGGTGGTTTTTGATGCGAGTGCTAAAGACGATAGAGGTAATTCCCTGAACAGTCAATTGCTCAGAGGCCCAGTGATGCTAAACGACTTAGCAGGCATACTGTTACGGTTTCGAACTCCTAAATACGTTGTTCTTGCTGACGTAGAAAAAGCGTTTCTGCAAATGGAGCTAAATGTGAAGGATCGTGATACGACCCAGTTTTTGTGGGTAAAAGAGAAGGGTCCGGTCGATGAGAGCAATATCGAAGTGTATCGATTTTGTAGAGTACATTCGGAATGGTTTCAAGCCCGTTCTTACTTGCTGCAGCTTTGACGAAACATCTGACAGAAAGTGGATCCACTACAGCTCAAGAAATCTTTAAAAATCTGTACGTAGACAATGTCATGTTGCAGGCAGAAGATTCAGAGACAGCGATACAATTATGTAGTGAAGGAAAAGCAATTTTCGCAGGTGCCGGAATGAACTTGAGATCGTTCGTGTCAAATAATAAAGAAGTGTATGATGCTATTCCTCCGGAAGATCGAGAAGAAGTACAAGAGACCAAAGTGTTAGGAATAACATGGTCGTTAAAGGAGGATAAAATAATACTAGGTGTAAAAGACAAAATTGGTGCCGCCCAAACTAAGCGACAAGTACTGAGCTTTGTAGCCTCTCATTTTGATCCTCTCGGATTAATGGCTCCGTTGCTTGTCCCATTAAAAGTATTCCTTCAGGAATTATGGAAGAAGAAGTACAAATGGGAGGACTCGTTGAAAGAAGAAGAGAAGTTACTGTGGGAAAGATTACAGAAAAGTTGGAATAATACAGTAAACGACATCCCTCGTCAAATATTCTTCCATAGTGCAAAGGAAAGACAACTGCACGTTTTTGTCGATGCATCGATGCAGGCTTACGCCGCAGCTGTATACAATCGCGAAATTGTAAATGGTACCGTATTGACGAACTTAATTATGGCCAAAACGCGTCTCTGCCCCGTGAAGGGAGCTTCTGTTCCAAGACTCGAATTGTTAGCAGCCTTCATCGGAGTACGATTACTAGAGTTTGTAAAGAAACAGCTTTCGATGGAGGAAGTGGAGACCCATTATTGGAGCGATAGCAAATGTGTGTTGCACTGGATACGTTCAGATAAAGAGATCAATACGAGGTTCATCGAAAATCGTTTAAAGCAAATGCGTAATACGGCGAAATGGTGGAGTTACGTCCCATCCGATCAAAACCCGAGCGATATTGCGACAAAGGGCGTTGATCCTGACAAGCTTAAGGAAAGTTCCTTGTGGTGGCATGGCCCACCATGGTTAAGACAATCCGAAGAGAATTGGCCGAAATGGGAGCTTTCGAATCCGCAGCAGTGTGTAATCAGCGAAGACATCTTTCAAAAGAGCAAAGGGAAGAGAGACCGTAGCAAACAACCTACGACAACAGTTACCGCGCTCGAAGTCGGTACAGAAGAAGAAAACGATTGTGCCATAAATCACTGTGTAATCGATGCAAGCAAGTATAACAGTTGGAGGAAAGTGAAGGGAATCACGGCTGCCGTGATGAGATTCGTAAAGAACCTCAAGGAACGGAAAAGAAAGGCAGTAGGAGTGGAGGACCAAATAGAAGCGGAAAAACTTCTCATCAGACAGGCTCAAGAAGAAATGATCACGAAAGCGGAGATTGTGCGTTGGGAGCTTTTTCGAGGCGATGACAATCTCTGGAGATGTGGAGGACGTCTTGCCTATTCAGACCTCCCACGAGACACCAAGTTTCCGATTTTTCTACCTAAACATCCCATCACGGAAATGCTTATTACTCATCAACACGAAATCTTAATGCATTCGGGGCCAGCCCATACGTTAAACCAACTGCGGTCGAAATACTGGATAGCCAAAGGGAGAGAAACGGTAAAAAAAGGTCATAAAGAAAAGGTGCATGAAATGTCGTAGATGGCTCACACATCCGTTCAAGCTTCCAAAAATGCCAGATCTACCATCATGCCGCACAGTTGTAACCCGAGCCTTCGAAAATGTGGGACTGGACTATTTTGGACCGTTCAACTTAAAAGCTCTTTCGAGCAATGAAATTAAACTTCAAAAAAGTTGGGTAGCATTGTTTACATGTCTTACGACACGCGCTGTCCATTTGGAAGTGGCAAATGACTTGTCAGCATCTTCGTTTCTCAACTGCTTTCGAAGATATGTGAGCCGACGAGGAAAACCTAAGCTTGTATTTAGCGACAACGGGAGCAATTTTACGCTCGCCGCAGAAGTCCTAAGACAAATCAGGAAAGCAGAGGAAGTCAAATGGAACTTCATAACACCTTTCGCTCCATGGCAAGGAGGAGTTTATGAAAGAATGATAGGTCTAACCAAAACTTCGCTTCGTAAAGCAGTGGGAAGAAAACGATTAAGCGAAGAAGAGTTTCGAACACTTATTGTAGAAGTAGAAGGAGTAGTCAATAGTAGACCACTCACTTACGTGCATGAAACGTCAGTCGATATTATTCGGCCGATCGATTTTCTGATACCAGCTGCTGAGTTGATCTTCACGGTAAACGAAGAGGGAGAAAAGGAAGATCCAAGCTATTTTCCAAAAGAGGTGATGTCCCGAGCAAAAATGTTAATGAGATGGAAAGCAACACTTAGCACACTCGATCGCTTCTGGAATTACTGGCGGTCAGAATATCTCACATCGCTGCGAGAGCGAACACAACAAAATCATCGAGCCGTTAGAGGATCAGTGACTAGAGAACCACGAATAAACGAGGTAGCTATCATAGAAGAAGAAGGAACCCCCAAAGCGGTGTGGAAATTAGGTCGAATAGTGGAAATAAGAGGGGGAAGAGGTCGATCCATACGTACAGCAAGAGTGAAACTGGGTAATGGAAATGAATGGACCAGACCCATAAGCCAGTTGTACCCGCTCGAAATAGATAGTAATGAGGCACCAGCCTAAAAAGGATATTTTCGCTGCGGTCGGAGTGTCGCGAAGATTCGCGAGTGAGTTAGTGGGCTGCTGCACACAGTAAATCAAACTGTGTATCAACGCAATAACTCAAAGAACGATCTAAGTTGATCTGTGACTGTAGCGACTATATCGTCTTTTAATGCGGCGTTGTGGTCGTGTGTAAGCGCGTGTCTTCTAATGCGTCGTGTATGAGCGTATAAGTGTAGCGGCTTTGCATTAATTGTCAGCACTTCCTTCTTCATTGTTTTTTCTGAATTTAAACTTGATTCTCATGGTTACTTGCTGATTGCCTCAAAGTTCCGCGATCTCGTCAGTAGTTTGTGACGTTTTTTTGCATTCTTCTCGTCACTGGTTTGTACCTTTTCGTTAGCTCATCACCAGAATCATCGCATTTGACTCAGATCATGTTTTATGATGGTTTTGTATTCGTCCTTCGAGTATATCGCGTTTTTACGTTGTTTGTAAAGCATCAGAAAGGTTTAATTACCCAAGTTTGAGGTGTCGGGCGAATCGCCAAGCAGAAAGGTGTCCCCCGAACCGTGTGAACAAACTTGGGACGGACCAACCAGGAGGTTGGTGTAGCCAAGCGCAAAAAGAAGGAAAAGGGCGCAAGCGGACGAGCCCTCATCAAAACAGGCCGGTTTCTTTGTTCAAAGCAATTATAGTTCATTCACTGTTCAAGTTGTCGAGTGGCCACAAGCCCGAAGAGTCAACCCCAGCGCGGGAAAAAGAAATTGCGGTGAATAGAATCAGTCGCACGAGATAGGCACTGATACCTTGATAACCTGATAACTGGGTGTCGGCACGAAAGCAATCGCCCGACACCTCGTTTCTCTTGTGCTTATATTGCGCTTCATTGTATCAGGCCGTGAGACAGTTGACAATAAGTGTCATATTCCAAAGGTGTGTCCCGCTCATTCGGTGTTATATCGCTCAATTCGCTCAACCTGCCCCAAGTCCAAGCTTTGGCCTTTGATTGTCATTGTTTTCTTTATTGCTTTTATATTGCCGATTTTTTTTGACAGGCCTGCGCAGCTTGTTGGTTTTACTTCACGTGCATTGTGACCTTAACTTTGTTGATCTCTTTTCTAATAAACCGTCGATCTCTTCTTTATCTTTTTCTGTCGTCTACATACGACCATCAACTTCGTTTTGTTCACGACAAGTTGCAATAGACTAATCTGAAGGAGTCAAAGTGAAGGAAAGAAGAGGGGAAGACAGCAACACCCTCACAAATCATCCTTGGTGTGGTGTTTGGAAGAGGGCTCCGCCATGTGGAATGATAAATTATACCGTCACGTGAGAAGCTTGAATTTTCAGAATCTCCCGCGGGGAGCGGGAAAGTTTCGGAGAGCGAGGGGGACCTCGCAAGGGTGGATGGTTGGAAAATGCCCGGTTCTGTTATGAGATTTCTCACATCGTTCATGCTTTTGTGCTGTATCGTTTTCATGGGAAGTTGCAACACGAAAAATTTTCGAAATATCTTGGCTTATCTTTTGCAACTCGTTTGATATATAAATCGGTTGAAGACCAAGATGCACATTTTTGCCAAACACAGTTGCATGCTTTATCAATGCAGATGGCAGCAAAATTTTAGGAACTACTTATAAAGAAAGAGTATTCGCTTCGTGGCTAACTGAGAGGAGACTGTGATAATGTTATGTTGTGTTGGAATAAGGAAATGTGATGAAGTCTATTTTCCTGTTCCAAAAGCATTGTTGGAAATGAGATAAGGAGCATTGTGCTTTTTTTACATATATGCGCTATGTAGTGAATTGTTAAGATTTAGTGTGCTTTAGTTTTCGGCACGTCATTTGTTCTTATTTTAGTATTCTTCTTTAATGATTGTATATTTGATTTGAGAATTTTGTCGATGGATGATGGTGTGAGGATGTGCCTACAACCGTGACATCTTTATATGGAAATAAGCTTGCTAATCTCTCCTGTTAAATATTAAGAATTTTAACGAAACCGAGTGTGCCTAATGGAGGACGGAGACGTGATGGAGAATTCCTTTTTTTAGCTTGCGACCGCAGAATTCGCACTTTTAACATCTCTCACAGAAATGACGAAAACCACCGAGGCACCTGAGGAAGGCCTCGTGGACGGGGGATTGGTTGTAGCAAATCCCCGCGGGGTCGGGGTATCCTTCGATTGTGGGCCTCCGCGGTCCCAAATTTACGATTCATCTTAATGCAAGGCTCCTGCGGGGAGGGAGGTGGCGACGAACACCGAACACTACTTCAGCGATGCTATTGGTTAAGCATACCTGGTTCAACGTGCCAACCAACTTTTTACCGGAAGAAAGGTGGATGATGCTATCCTTGGCACGGATGATCCTACCAGCCAGCCGTTCAAACCATTCTGACAGACCGTCGCGCTTCTTCTCGCTGACAGCAATTGAAACGTCGAGCATCGTTTGAACAACGTAATTGCCATATCCATCCACCATCAGCACATCTAGCGCATCCTTACCAGGCCTATAAAACAAGCCCATCGCTCCTCAAGTGCCATTAACTGTTTATGATCTACTACAGGCGTGCTACCGAAGTAACCGCCATGCCAGCCTCATTTAAGTGGAAGACGAAATTGCTTCAGAATTGATGGAAAATATGATACTGGATAATTACGAATGAAAACGCAATAAGCACAAACGATTCTTTCACTGGGAGATGTTATGAGATTTCTTCCGTTAAAAACCTTTAACTCGGAAAAAGCTTACCAGCTTCTCACATACACCTCCTAGAGTTTTAAAATGACTATGTGAGAACGCAACTCGTTGAAATCTCGACGATGGGTCTCGGCGATATGCTATCGACCGTTGTTTGGCCTCTGCACAACATAAATGTCATTAGATTAATGACAAGAAATGAGCACTTACGCGTCGAAATAGTATCCGTCAAATATTTCTCGCATAATCAACCGCAGACTGTTTGGTGATGCATGACGAAGTACAGCTTGGATGACATGCGACCCATGTTTTGTCTGCGAAAGCGCCAAAACGTTTCGACTGCAAATATTCAAGAATTCTTTAAATCAGCATCTTCTAAGCGTCAGTTTAAAAAATGCAGTCCCTTCGCGGACGTTGCACTCAACTGGGGTCGCATACAGAACTGCCATGCCCAATACGGATAATAAAAGCAAATTCACCCGTTCATGGAAACATCTGATGACATTAGATTAGATGCTCAAGCAGCACTCCAGCTTATGTGTATATTTCACTATATGCTGAACCAACTTTATTGAAATTTCATATTTTCATCTTTCACATCTGTCTCACATTTAAATCACTACATAGCCTTTAAATTAGACGCAAAATGTAGCGTAAATAACTATGAAGTTATGATCTATGCAACATGCAAACTTTTCTTTCTTGTAAAGATCAAAATATTATACTCAAAACATTACAGAGAAAAGTGAGATGAGCAGAACAAAGCAATCATCACCCACTGGCACAAAAACTTCACAAATAATATAGAAATGTTTTTTCCGCTTCAGCCGCAACTTGTCTCAGAAGTGAAAACACCGAAAAAAACGGGATATTTTCACTCGGAATGGCATTCACAATTACTTGAGGATGAAATTACGATTCACGACATTCTTTATTGCTCTGGCAGTATAGTATTCCGATATAGCTCCATCCCCATACAGCAGTACGTCCTGCTCAATGGCTTTAAAGCTTGAAGAGATCCAAGCAATCTCTACACTCCTACCCCTTCCCTCCTCATTTAATCAGCATGACCAGCATGAGCAAACTCGTTCTATCAGATGTGAACTACTGAAAATAATCTCCTTCCTTAAAATTTCCTGGTTACGTTCATTTTCCTCATTAATCGAGGAAGATTGGTTGAGGAGGGAGAAGACACCGCCAAGAAATAAAGAAAGCTTCAACCCTACAGGTTACAATTTGATGTAGGAAGCGCCTTCAGCGTATAATTTTCATGGAGAAGTGGACTCGCTCGTCTCTCTTCAACCACGTCGGCCAAAGAGGGCGGACGTATTCTACACATTAGCTACCGAAGAAGCTTCTATCCACCACCGAGCGTAATAAACAACAGTTTGCAACGAATATTCGTAACCAAGCTGAAGAATGGTCGGCGAATGGATGTTACCTACTGATATAAATTATACCGCCAGTTAGAAACAAAATCTTCATCACCATAACTCTCGGAAACAATATAAAAGCAATACAAATAAAAACCTGATAATGTTAGCGATGATCGCATCCGCATATTCGGCGAACTGCTCGTACGCGAGAATCTTTTGAACAACAAAATTGCCATATTCATCGGCCACAAAATTCAAGCAGCATGCGTCTACAATCGCCTTCAACAGCTTATTCAAATAATCATCGGCTATGCTCGAACGATGTTCCTTTGCACCGCCAAACAACACCTTAACAATTACAAAATTACCAATTAAGATCGCTGATGTTCGTCTGCTTGTCTCGCAGTCAATTTAAATATTTAATTAGCGTTCACATCATCGGTCACTCATCCACTCACCAACAAAAAAACTTGCACAATCAATTAGGTTCACGATCGCAATAGACGCATTCACTTTTTCTTTCGAGTCTAGTTAGATGGAGACAATCAAAAAATCACAACGGTGAGGTTCGAAAGAACAATCCCACCTAGACTAGAAATGATTGGCACGATTTAGGTAGCGAATAAATACGTTTGCTATCAACCCTCACAAAAATTGTACTTTACGGGATGAAGTACAGCCGATTTTTGTCAATATAGGAGCGAACTTCTGATAGTTCAATTGGACACAATTATGAACTTCCCTTACATAAGCGAAAAAGGTTCGAAAACCTAGCAATTCACTGCTTAACTGAGATATCCTTTCTTCTTCACTAATTTGCAGCATCCCCACAAATTAACAACGATTAACCTACTGATGATATTCTCCTACGAAAACTGCATCGCAATGACGCCTTTTTCGTCAACCTAGAGCAGCAACTACGATCGATTCGATATCAGCTCTTTCGTTAAAAAATTTTCCAAGGAAGGATAACTGAAAGAAATATTCAAATAAACTGAAATTTTATAAGCATGAGAACTCTAAACAGAGCTACGAAAAAGCCCACCAGTGATATGACACAGTATGAGTTTCGAAAGTTCCATCGTGTTGGAACGCTGAGGTGTTTTCTTCTTCTGGTCATTATGAACCAAAATAAACTATTTAAAAAAAGATAGTTTCAAAGAAAAATGTTGATAAGAAGCTTTCGGAAAAACAGACTCGATACCCCTAAAAACTGGGAAGACAACCTGGATAGCAGATTCCAAAACTCGACATCCATATTTGCTGCACGCGACATCGACTATCACCACCGGCGAAGAAATGATTTCATCAATGATGAAACCGTAGTGCAGCGGGCGCATACGGGAAAATATCACCTATAGACAACAAAAACAAAGTAATGTATAGACAAAGATCTACTTTTGCAAAAGCAGAATAAACTCTGACGGTTCGTTGTTTGATATTTAAAGAAAGGAAAAATATCTTGCAAACGAAAACCATATTAGAATATCGCCCATTCAACGATAGTGTGGATCATGAATAGAAATCTTACATGCTGCTACAATGCTCTTAATGGAGAGAAGATAATAGACATCTGATAAGAAGCGACCTCATTCGAACATAACAAATTTGAGATTGAAAGATTAGTGCTGCACCTCCAGGACATGACTTCCATAGCTGTTTGTAGCCAGATAGTGACCAACGCCTCGCAATTCTGCCAGCAGAGTGCTACAGGTCGGGAGATCGAGCTTCCAGAGTGCGGACTGCACAACCCTCGAGGTGAAATGAGTCGAGGCGAATTCCACCATGTGCCCACGCAGATTATTCACTATCAGCTGCTGTTCTGGTGCGTTCGCATTCGCTATCAATAACTGCAGAAAAAATTCATTCTACAGTAATGTTGCCTTGAGAAGCAAACCTCCAGCTCTATGCAGTCGAAGCGAGCTCATTTAACAACACCTCCCTTCCGAAAGACTTTCCACGTCAAACTCACTCATGTCATGACACCAATTTATAACCTACGGAAGTTCATAGACAGATATAAAGCTTGCAATTATATGCTAGTTTCTATGCAACAACCAAAGAATCTGCTCATCAGCACCGAATCAGACATCAATGAATGCACTGCACTAATCTCCTTCTTACAGGACACCATGAAATAGCAATACCAGGAGGAAGGGATCAAGGTGTTGGACATCGCGGTGAGGTGAAGGATCAGACAGCGTGCTGAATACACGGAGATTTTTCTCAGATGATTCCCTATTTCTTGACGACCAGACATCCTTTATCCAGCAAGGTGACTCTAGCTGAAGATGTAGCGAGAAAGAGATTTTCCAAGATATGCATACTTGTCAGAAAATATCCATAAAATGCTTGATATGATAAGACTGAACTCGTATTCCAAAATATTACATCTGAATGAATCTGTTGTGCATATGCATAATCGGCTTCGGTGAGCCATTTCCTTCTCGAATGTACGAGCAAATTCGAAGAAAAATTGTTTTCAAAGATTAAAAAAGTGGGCGGATCTTAGTGAAGAAAAACAGTGTTGAACAAGCATTACCATCTAATACTTTATTGAGTGTGTTGTTATCACAAAATGCCATGCTGCCCGAGTGGTGACTGAATATCATGTAAGTCTTCCTTTATGAGAAACGGTGCAATTTTTATATAAAAGCAGCGCAAACAATGCATGCATTATTGAACCCGAAATGCCACCTGTTAAGATGCCTGATAACTCGTGATAGTGCAAATAAAATAAACCAAACAGATGCACAATAGCAACAATCTGGCCATGCATGTGCAAAAGAAGAGATAGTTGTAATATTCGTCAGAAGTGAAATCGACTAATCGTTGAGCTAATCGTTACATTCACATGATTGTATGTCAGTGACTAAGCCGTTTTAGTGAGCCCACATAGGTCCCCACTTGAAAGCACCTTGAACTACGCATCGAACTGCTTAAATTAAACACCTCAACAGCGGTCACACAGGAGTTCTTAAGAATCGCTATTAAAAACACTCAAAAGGATCTCTGCTGATTTATCTCCGATACGCAATATTGTGCAACTGACATTCGACTAATGCTGCAAAGGAAGTTGACAACGGAAAATACCTCGACGATACGATATCCATAGCAATTGTTGCTGACAATGTTGAAGATTCTTTGCGAGAAAATACTCTCATAAAGACAACGACGGAAATGACCATTTCGACGCGACAGTAAGTTCATTATATACCTGCAAATATAAATAGAGGTCACAGTCACGAAACAAACTTGCAAGAAGCTATCCAAATGTACATTTATTGCCGAATAACACTCCGCTATATTTAAATGTAGTAAAAATTGCCGCGCCGAAGGAAGTTTATAATGCTTGTTCGATTCTGCTCAAAAACATAACGCGAAACGAGGTGGAGAGGAAGTGAAGCAAGCAGGGTGAAAAAGAAAATTTTCCTTAAAAACGAGAAGGCAAATTTCCTTTCCAGTGATATTTATCTCTCTAAGCCTGATGCCCCAGAACGCTCAATATCGTCAGTTGATGTTGCAACTGAGTTCAAAAATTGAAAGGTGAAATAGAAAGGAAATGGATGCCACCCATGATGCAAATGGATGACGGCTATTGGCACTTTCTGTAAACAACTTTGGACGTAACAAAGTTGCTCTTTAGCTCATATATGCCTAAATGCAAAAACGCCAAGTTGCTAACATGAAAAAGGATATCACAACCACTCTGCAGATCAGCGAACACAAAAAAGACCTGAAACCGGACTCGCTCATCACCATATCGCCAACCACCTCCGATAATTCCTCCAAGTCCTTCACGGGTACGGACACCGATTCCATACCTTTAGCCGCTTCAGGCACGTACCTTAAATGAAAAAGCGCACTCCCCAGGAAACAAAAATACGCATTAGATGAAAGGCTTCACGACCATTTTTCGCTTCCTTTTCGAAAATGTATGCGTTATCGGTGTCTTCTACGCTCGATGAACGTTAAAATTTTGGTTCCTGTCTTTTCATCTTTCTGTACAAAAATCTTCTGGGCAAATTGACTTGCAGAACTACATGTATTATAAGCGGCTATAAGACTGCAGCGGTAGAGTAGTGGACGGATCTAAGTCATTTCGTCAGTTCTCTGATTGATTTTTCCACAAAACAAATTGCGCTGCCGCAAATACTGCCTCCTCCTCAAGTGTCGGCAAGATACAAAGTTAGCATAAGATTTTGAGGGTGAAGCAGGTAAAACGTTCTAAAGTTGTGAAGTTCAGCGAATATGTTCAAAAAATTCAGATGTAAGGCAAGCAAAAACGGAATTTTTCGAACATTACTGACGCCCTCTCAACATCTTAGTTGACACAAGCACCTTTCGGTACCACACTGCCAATGAAATGACCTAAAAAAATGTGAGCAGCCTTCAAAAATTATTGAGTTTTACGGTCAGTTGCACGCATCCCTTTGATATGATGGCGGGAGTGGATCATTTCAGAAACTTTTTCATATTTTAGGCAACTACAAATTGAGAACAGCTTGTGCTGCATCCTTCGACCTTACTGAAAGTATCCTTCGGTTATATCACTCATACAATGCCAAAGGTATGTAACCTAGTGTTCTGAGCAAACTCATTTCCAAAGCGCTACTCACTTCTCACACAAGGACTATAAACCTAAGCAAGTTTCCAAAGAACGTTCCCCTTTCTAAATTCATACCTTTATGCCTTCGCGAGAGCATTCTTCCGCTTAGCTCAGAGTGTCCGTAAACTGATTCTCAGGATTTATAGTTTATATTTCTTAATTAGACCATCTTGTGTCGGAGACATTAAAGTGCCAGACGTTCTGAGTAGAATCACTCCCAAAATCCACCCATCTTCTGTATTTCATAAGTTTCAGCTTTAAGGCAATCTGCATAAGCCATCTATCAAAGTAGCATAAACTGGAAGCATCAATCAGCTCACGCAAAATCTGGTTTCTTTACGCACTTGTTGAGCAACAGGTGCCACATTGGCTTTTTAAGATGCCATGCGTGCACTCACTTGGCGTGGCATCTATAAGAAACCACACGCTTTAGTTCTCAATCGGCAATTGCCACCTTGATAATGAAGAACAGAACTAATATTTCAGCACAGCTTTCAATCTCTCTCTCATCTGCATGCACCTAGCATTGGACTCTCTCCTCACATCATTCCAGCCTCCCCTCCCTCACCCCTCACATCTCTCTCATACCCTACTACGCAATGTTTTTCGCAGTGGTGAACAGGTCCTCTTCCTGAATTCGGCTCTTATGCGGACCCCTCTCCCACTCTCTTGCTAAAAGAATTAGAAAGAGGCGACAGTGCAAAGATCATCCATATGTGGCTGTGTTGAAAAGACTGAACGATTCGGGTTGTTTCGTTCACGAAGCTGAGTTAAATGTACAGAACGAACTGGTTTGAGGGGTTGGGTAACAACGCCACTGTGCCTTCAAATTCCACTGCTTACCTCTTACAATCTCGTTACCGAAAGACAGTGCCAATACCTGCGATATTTCAATTAATCAATGAAACAGTGTAGTGCTGAAAGCAACCGACGATGCGAACAACGTCCTACTACCAACAGCTAATGGAACTGTGCAACATCGAGAAAAACTTCAATAGATTGAAGTGAACTAGAGTTTGCTTTTCGCCTCCATCCTCCTCCTCGCTTCCTCTGCACCCCACCACCACTCACGCAGCAACCCGATTTATAAAAATGCAATTTGTCGAGAAGAAAAAACATTCATTTCGATATATGTTGTGATGATGGATGCATGGAACAGAATATAAAAAATACAAGTCAGGTTTCGACTTTTCCAATATACAAAACAAAACGACAGCACTCCCTTCCGATCTGTTCGATATGACGGTGTTAATTCTCGAAATTTTCTGTACCATAATAGGCTCAAACGACTGTGTCTGATTTGTTGGAACTCTCATAAATAAATTTGTCGAACTAATATGAACGTTGTTATGGTGATTTGAAAACTCAATCCTCTTTACCTGCGATCCAGCCGATATGGAGGCGATGATGAGGTAGAAACGGGAAGAATGAGGGAGAGATGACGGAAGAGAAGTTCAAAAATAAACATTAACGGACAGGATAGGCCAATTTCTTTTCTGAGCCCTATGTAAATTGTCCAAAATATTCAGCTGAATTTCGATGATGAAAGATGCATCGGTTGTTACATAATGAATGATTTATAACGACGCTTTAATTGATCTAAATTATCAAACGCCAAAGTTAATATCTTTACCTAGATGTGGGTGGAATACTTTCTTTGTTTTGCGTCCAGTAGTTAGGCTGAACAGATGCATCACCCGAAGAAACCTGCAATCATTACGGAAATGGATCCAACTCATACAAGCATGCCATTATTTTTATATATTACCAGCAATTTTTGGTGCATTAATTACAACCACTCTACAAGACAGGGAAAAATTTTTAGGGGATTCCTACCGACAGCAATTCCTGCTTGCCTTATCGCCTCAAAAAGTGGTCACCACATCCACATCCGATATCTGCAGTTTGGATACTGCTTCAAGCTGTGCCGTTTTTCTTATTTTAATTTACTAATCTATGTATTACTGCAATCAACTTTTACACTGCAATAGTAAATCGCTTCAAACACATTAACGTAACTGATGAAACTTTGTGAATGTGCACCCATAATATGATGAACTAACAAATTTCATATGTGTTCTACATTATGTGTCTATGCGAAAACATTTCATCACTTGCGCTCAGGAAACTTCAGGTCACTAGCAACTAAATCAATCAATAGCAATTAAATATGGCGTGATGATAGAGGAAGTTAAATTAATATGCTCAATAAATCCAATTTTATTTAATGTACTACTAATGATCGGTGATCGATAGCTTGCCTTCCCCCTTGCTGATATTATCCTTGTGATACAAGTATGCTGAGATGCTGCTCACCACTGAGATGAAAATGGATAATATTGAATTAACTTTCATGAGCGACACAATCAATGCCCACCACTCCATACAAAAATTAAGAAACCTATGGAGTGATTAGTTTTGAATTTTTCAACAAAAAATTAGAGAGCTGCATCATCCATTAGATCCGTGCAAGAACCACGGATGTAACGGATCAGTCTCCAACCACAATATAAAATATTCTAGCAAACCAATAAAAAGCACTCACAGATGTTAGAAGTTTTATAGTTGAGGACTCAGAGACGATGTTGTTCTTGGCGAATGAAGCAACTGAAAAACCGATCAAAGTATCATCACATTTCGGAGATGATGGCTAATATGAGCACATGAGTACGAAAATACCACAAGAAGACTCTGTTCGCTTCGATTATGAAACTTCCTGACAACATCGAGAAAACGATAAACCCATAGGAAGTCAGCAGGCATGTAAGTTCAGGATAACTGTAATCGGGGATAAAAAGTAGGTCCGGGATAACCACACGGAAAGCTTTCGGGCATAAAGGAAAGTTGGATTAAAAATAGTGCAAGTAATGAAAAGCCATTCTCGCTTTCAAAGAATTAGACATAGACAATTAAGGGGGAATGCCTACTTCTCCCCCCTCCCCCTCCCCACTTCCTCTCCTTATCCCACTCTCCGAAAAAATGGCTATGGTTTACGTACACAAAGGATGAGTAAAACAGTTGGGCAAGTTTGCACAATGTCTGAATAGAGCGATCTGCCTTCATCACAATGATACTGCTATATAAGTTTGACTATAACGCTTCCCATCCTCTTGTGGATTTTTATTACTTTATCAGTAAGGCTATAGACTTGCCACGTTCAATAGCAACTCATTTAGACTACGAACATTGGTCAAAATTCTTTGGAAGAAATCAATTGTGGGTGAATGTGTGGTATCGAAATACTCAAAAACATTACAAAATAGCACAAATTTTCTTCATCATGCTGATGCTCACTGCGCAACATTCCGCCATATCATAGTGGAAAGAGGGTAACGGGTAGCGATGAGAGAGAAAGAAGGAAAAGCATTACTTCAATTACCTGTAAGTGCACTTTCAAGAAGAGTGAAGAGGGGGCACTATACCTGTCGGCAAGGTAAGTACAATCGTTGTTATCAAGTCCATAGGAAAATGCTCTATTTTAGCGTCATCTTGTTCATAAAGAATCAGAAAACCTAATGAAGAAACAACCCACCAGAATGGGGCATTGAATGAAGTCGAATATTCTGACGGTCACAAACCTTCAACACGGGCATATTGAACTTATGGATAGTGGCAGTGCTGAAATTATGATCCCTAATAAGAATACATTTCACAGAGATATAACTGAATTGCACAAACAAACAACAAAAAATACGTTAAATATGAGATTGCCCAAAATAGTATTGATAATGCAACTCCAATACTACTGATAGAGGAATAGATATCAACAACATTACAAAATAACACAAATTTTCTTCACCGTACCGATCCTTATTGCGTAACATTCCACCACAGTACAAATAACACAAATAGCGCATGATAGCAGAAAAGAAATTACGGTAAAAATGGCCCCTGATGGGATTTGGCGCTAAAATCATCAACTGTTATTACAACATTTACCGTATTAACCTTCGGTGGATTTTTAGGTTCATGCAGAATCATATAGAATCAGTTAATCACCGAGGTGGAAAATTCGGTTTTTTTTTTCGAGAATCTGGTTTTATATTTGGACTATTTGTTTTAAAATGATTGATATCGGTTAGATAGCCACGAATGTCAGGTGCAGTATACGCAATGTTATTCTCATTCAGGCTTGCATATATTTGTGCATTCTCACAATAAACTCCGCTCTCGTTGCACTTTGATCCTCGATGAACTTGTTATTGCACTTATATTGCCCATAACCATTGATGTGGATGTGGACTGATGCCTCGAACTCACCCCAATCATCTTTAGTGAACAAACCCTGAGGCCATGTTTTTTGTAGTTCAATATGTGCATTTCTCCACTGAAAGATGGTTTTCTTTTTGTCATTGATCGGTCGACGGTAATCGTGGATCGATTCTGATGGTGACAATTTTCCGGTAATCTCCAGTAGAAAATCTTCAAGGGAAATACGAGTGGGAGGATGTGGCTGGGGTGGGGGAGGGGGCAAGGGGGAGGAGGGGCTGGTATGATATGCGCTTTGCATTTCAACCCTGCAAGCACAAAAAACCAGCGAAGTGGCAGAAGAATTGACGCGATATGCGATGACATTTATGTTGCCCTCAATGACCAACCATCGCATAGATTAAATAACGAGGATTAAAAACATGGAAAATTGTGTGCTCAATTGTTGAAACATTCGAACACTCATACAAAAAATATTTGTTTTATGCGATAATCGATATGAAACAGATCATTTATTTACTTATTACTTTAATCGACAAAGCATTCAATTACGAATAAATGTCTCTTCATATCGCTTCCACTTCCGCTTAAGTGAAGTTATAAGGTAGCATGAAGGGTAGGGCTGAGGCTCGTCTCCTGCCCATCGGATATTGACGAGTCGGTTCATCGTTGTTCCACTCAGCAAGAGGGTTCTGACTTGCTCCACCGCCTTCGTCCCTATGAGACCCCTGGTTGGAGTGACTCGCTAGGACGAAGGCAAATAGTCTGGTCGGAGTCTTCTTTAAACGATCGCACAGTAAGCAATACCAAACGATGAATATGATGTAACACATATGCCTATTCTTTTTCCACTTTTAAATGTGTATAAAAACCTTTTTGAAGTTGATGAATGAATGTTACAAATACTATAGGACGCCATCATATGGTGTTGTTACAACAATGAAATTTCGTGATTTCATTTTCACTGGTCTACGTCCGACAGGTAGACCAACAGACAGACAGACGACATACGCAAGCACGGACACAGCACTGCCAATAATGTGCTTTGTGAAGCAACTCTGCAAAACAAATGCAATGTGAATGGTTATATTGAATTCATATTCATAGCCAGCAAAAGTGATGCGGTTGAGGATCGTCGTTGAATTTAATTCTGTAGAAAATTATCAAAACGTCTAAGCTGCGTTGAAGGCGGTAAAATTATCACCTCTGAGAAGCTTCCAAAACAGCACATTAAAAATCGAATTTTATTCTTACTTATGATCGCTATTACTTATTTCTTCTTGTAATAATAATCACTTTACTAACAATTATAACTTCTCAACGTTGAATTTTGCTATTATATTTTATATTTCTGCATTGATTTCCTCTCACAATATCGACCAATGTGGGTTGTCATCTCTCAACGCTCAATTTGTCGTAGTGTCCCATTTGGTAGTGTTCATTGGTAATCCCATTTGCAACGATGGACGCATATTGAAACATTTGCATCCGAGCACTTAAAACTTTTGCAAAAATGGCATTCTGCACTGCAAAAGGTCTCGATCAAAATGACGGTCTTAAAACAGCGTCATTTTTCACTGCAAAATTTTACCGATCAAAGCGTCGTATCAAAGCCGATGTTATTTTGCAACAACTGCGTTCGCGCTGCCTCATTATTTCTCTCATATATCGTTGGTGCTTCAATGGGGGTGGTTGCTGTGTGTTGTCAGTCCTGCTGGAAGTGAGTTGGTTTGGGTTTTGGGTATTTTTCGTTCATGCAGTATCGTTCGTTAAATTCACCAGTTTATCTAGCATAACGTTCATAAGGCGCTAACTGTGGTACTTTGGATATGCATTCATAGAGTCATATTTAAATGCTAGAAATGCCCTCATCCCCCATCCCCATCCAATTCGATTTCAAATTTTCTTGTTGCTGAAACTTAAAGTTGGTTTTCCCATACCTAGATGGATACTTTTATTGGTAACTGATTGCAGGGGAAACAATAATGATCGCTGGGCCAGCAAATTCAAAAACGGTTCAAGGAAAGTGCTAGTGGCTATGATCCGTACCATATGATAGGGCTTACATTTATAATCCAACAGGAGCTTGTATTTTAGAGCTCCATTAAAGAGGTTTTTATGGACAATGGAGAGGTGGATAAACGAGGAGATATTTTGGTTTTGTTATTCAATAGTTTTTGCATTACAGTGTTCTCGGTCTGTATGTGTGTACGTGTTTGTATATAGTATCATCAAGTTGCATTCCAGGAGATCTGAAGAATGAAGTTTGTTAAGTTCACCACTTCTTGGCCTGTTATGTTTTATTCTGGATGAAAACTTCAGTTTTATGGGTCATTATTTTCTTTTTTTATGTGACACAGGAATGTCACAGAAAATTTCAATTCGCGAGGGGAAAACTGTCCAGAAGTTGAAATTATTATTGCAAACAATAACTGGAAGGGAAAGAGGGGGGAGGAACGCAACGAGACCACACAAACACATGATTCAGCCTAGATATGAATGCATGATCATCTTAGCCGTCCCACTCGTACCACACCATCCCATTAGTTCAACGTACCCCTATGATCCCTTTTCAGGTCAAGTCGGAATAGTGAGCCTTGCAGAGTAAGTCAAAGAAAGTCAAGAGCTCATGGGAAGAAGAAACGACTGCTCAGCGTGTGTTGCAAGTAGCCTCAGGCAGAATAGGGAGGGCATAAAAGGGGATGATGTGCTCATGCATTCATTGCAGATTCTATGTTGTTCGTAGGGCAGAGTGAGCTTAAATGTGGTCGTTGAAACGCATGACGCGATCGCTTGCAACTTGAAGTTCGCAAGGTGCGGTTACGCTGATCCTGCCAACGGTGGGAGCCCACTAGGATGACTTCCACGTTGGCGCGATGCTGCTTCTCGTTTGTCACCTTATTGTGTAAGGGTGATAAAGTGTTCGCCCTTATGCCTGTGTCATCCTGCAGTTTACTCGACCGCATCTTGACAGAAGGTGCAGATCTTCATAGAGACCTAACGACTAGTTTGCCAAGGGGACATAACCCTTACAGCTACCAATTCGCTGGTTCGTAAGGTGTCTCGACTTTCTGGCCCGCCTCCCCCTCATCCCAACCGCCCTTTCACCTCTTTCTTGGCCAGATCATACATGCGGACTTTCGTTTTGAAATCTTCGAGATCGAATTGTTTTCCGCTGCCCTTCTGTCAGGATGTTATTTTCCACAGATGTTGTCGCGAATAGCGAGTGCATGCATGAAGGCTCATGCCGTCATGGCGACTCGCTGGCGCCGCTGAATAGCAAAAGACGGTCAGCCGTCTCAGCGGCGCCAGCTAAGATGGACAGCCGATGCATCAGCACCGGAAACGGAACGATGCTAAAAGGAATCATGGCCCACAAAAAGAGGCGTGAGACCGTATCGGAAAGGGCCAACGTAATGGAAGGCGGAGTTGCGCAAAGGGATATAAGCAGCCCAAGCTCAACTCCGCCATTGGCTTGCTAGCCATCGGCCACTTAGTGGCCTTCACGCTTCGCCCGCACTGCCTTCAACAGTACGTCGTCTCCAACAGTGCCTTCAACAGTACGTCGTCTCCAACAGTGCCTTCAACAGTACGTCGTCTCCAACAGTGCCTTCAACAGTACGTCGTCTCCAACATCACCTTCAACGGAACGTCGCCTTCGGTCGTCAACAGCAGTGCTCCGTTCTCGTGCGCCTGCCATCGTCTTGTTTTCGTTCTATACTGATTCCGCATCAGCGTGATCTACTACTGAACGTGAGTATTTTGCAACCCTTGCAAACATAATTTTTTCACTCGTACAGTACATGGGGGCTCAAGCCAAAGCGTAACCGTGAGCACCAATGGCATCCACTGCATACCAAGCGTCTCTAAAAGTGAAAGCTAACCTATTAAAGGCTGCTACCAGCAGCATACATTTTCCCGACTTGCGTCAGCTCGCCGCCGAACCTGACCCACAAGCGGCATTCCGGACAGCCATTTTGCAAGTGGAGGCGGCAATTCGAAAACTCGAACGCCATATTTCCGATATTGAGGCTGACCATAGCGCATGGCACGAATATATAAAGCAGCTACGCACCGCCGCGGAAAGAACCAACGAAGCTTCTATTTATCAGGCTCTCGTGGAAGCACCAGGTAATTTTCTGATCGTATTGGGTGATGCCCGAAACGTGCTTGATGACCTTATTACCGCCAAGCAAAATCTTGAGCTGCACATAACCCGACCAATCTCGCCAAGTGGTAGCGTCCCTACGGGAAACAGCACGCCTGTGCACCAACCGCAGCAGACTACGCCTATGAACACGATCCAGTTGCCTAGAATGCAAATTCCGAAGTTCGATGGACAGTACCGCAAATGGCCACAATTCTGGGCCACGTTTCTTCACACAGTTGACTCCCAACCACTCGCAGAAATCCAGAAGCTTTCCTATCTGCTGTCTTTCCTCGAAGGCAAAGCGCTAGAGGCAGTAGGGGGATTCACGGTAGCCCCGGAAAATTATGAAGCCGTCAAAACAACGCTCCAACAACGATTCGGGAGATCAGAAGTGCTATTGAAGTCATTGTACGCGGAGTTACAAGACACAGCACCCCCCGCAAAGGACCTCGAAGAATGCGTTGCGACCGTCGAGCGCATTCTACAGCAACTGGAGCAAATGGGAGAAAATATCGACAATGCGCAAACCGAGCTTTGCATTGAAAAACGGCTACCGCGTTGGGCGCTATTGGAAGTTGAAAAAGCGAAAGAGGCCGATGCAGCCTGGAGCGTTCAAAAACTGAGGAGCAAACTTCAAGCAATTGTCCGCATTCGGGAGAACATGCGAAGCGCGATCACAGAGAGGGCGCCACAGGAGGACCGCCAAGCCCAAAGACACGACGGAAGGCGAGGACGAAGAAATTCGGGAGGTGGAAAACGCGAAGAATGTTTGAGCCATACGTCAGCGTTACCCGCAGTAGCGAAGCGGCAAATCGAAAGCAGGAAAGCACGCGAATCTAACCGAACGGTATGTGCATTCTGCAATGAAGCACATTGGGCCGATGCTTGCCCACATTATGTCACTTTGAAGGAGCGGTTTGACCGCACCAGGCAATTACGCCTTTGCTTTAAGTGCCTCAGAGAAGGACACAATCAAAACGATTGTACGCGAAATGTCTCCTGCTACCATTGCAAGCGCAAGGGACATCCAACGGCATTATGCAAAACGTGGCATCGATCGCAGCAGCAGAAAGAAGAGACTCCTCGCGGAGAGACCCAAGCTCAGACGGTTCGCACAGCGACAGCTATCGCGACACCAGACCAGCAAACGCAAGACGGAACGGTGTTACTCCTATCCACCATTGTCGACGTGAAGGCGGATGCGCCACATGCGAAGATGCTCAAGGTGCCTGTGCTATTCGATACAGGGAGCGAACGCTCGTTTATCACGGAAGAAATGGTCCAGAAACTGGGCATAAGGACGGAGCACAAGCAACCGTTGGTTGTCGACGGATTCGGCGGAACGCAAACTATGCGCTGCACGTCTGCGCGCGTCAAACTCAAGATGAAGCGCACTGATGGACGATCGTTCACCATGTACGCGAACTCAGTACCAAAATTGGTAAGCGAAATTGCAGTCGCCAAGCTAACGGGGAAAATACTACAGCAGATCAGTTCGGCAAGGAGCGTCAGTCTACCGACAGTCATGGTCAAGCCCCAGATCCTCGTGGGAGCGGACTATTTCCATGAAATCTTCAGAGAGAGCTCCTCAACAAAGCTGCCTTCAGGATTCCATTTAATACGCACCTGTCTAGGCGACATGGTCAGCGGAAAAGGACGTAGCAAGCGGTATTGCGGCCTTTCAAAGACCCCAACAAAGCCTTCGAACCGTTATTGCTGTAATGTTGCTAACGTAAAGGACGAGTTGGAAAAATTCTGGTCACTGGAACTGGTAGGAGTCCAGGACCCCCTCTACAAACGGACGACGAGCCCGCCACGAAACAATTCAACGAAAGCATTACCTTCAAGAACGGGCGATACTACTGCAGCTGGCCCTGGAAGCGTAATGGAAATAAGCTCGGCAGCAACTTCGGCCTTTGTTTGGGTCGCCTAAAGACGTCACTTAAACGGCTCCAAAAGGATCCCGACCTGCTCAAGGCATATGAAAAGACATTCGACGAGCAGCTGAAGATGGGCGTAATCGAAGAGGTCACAAATGCAAAGCCAGAAGGCCCACTGTACTACATGCCACACCAGGCGGTCGTTCGGCCAGACAAGGCTACGACGAAATTCAGGATCGTATACGACGCGTCCTCGAAAGCAGGGAAAGACGAACGCTCGTTGAACGATATGCTGCTCAGAGGGCCACTTCTCTAGCAAATCTGTGCGGAATTTTACTTCGGGCCCGACTAGCTCCGATACTCATAACCGCGGACGTCGAGAAAGCATTCTTACAGTTAGGTCTGCATGACGACCAACGAGATGCGGTACGATTCATCTGGGTGAAGGACGTAACCGCGCCAGTCGATTCGTCAAATCTAAGGGTGTTCAGATTTACTCGCGTACCCTTTGGTGTAATCTCCTCACCATTCCTGCTGAACGCCACAATCCGACACCACCTAAAACGGAAAACGACCGAGTTGAGAGAGGAGATACAAGACAACATTTACGTGGACAATGTATTCCTGACCGCACAGCAGGTGTCCACGGCAATCATGAAGAGCCAAGAGGCAAAGAGCATCTTTGAAGAAGCTCATATGAATCTTCGAGAGTTTCGAAGCAACAGTTTAGAAGTCCTTTCTGCATTGAACGAGGACTCAGAACAAGCGCAGCACAAGGCTACGTTACTGGGAGTCACATGGGACCTCCGGAACGACAAGATGATCTTCAACACTAAGAAGTGCAACAAAAGCCCAGCAACCAAACGACAATTCCTTTCATATACGGCAGAGTTCTACGACCCCCTGGGGCTACTCACGCCGGCCACGCTTCCGTTGAAACTATTTCTTCAACAGTTGTGGAAGAAGGAATACGACTGGGATCAACCCTTCGACAACGCTGACCGTCAAGATGCTGAGACACTACTGCAGCGTTTTCAAGGGCAATCACTCAAGCTGGGCCGGAAACTCACAGCGGAATTAGACGAAGAATGCGCCGAAATTCACGTCTTCGTGGACGCCTCTAAAGATGCGTACGCCGCCGTGGCGTATTTACGCTCATACAGCGAAAATCGTTATGTAAGTTCACTATTGATGTCCAAGAGCAGAGTGGCTCCAGTACGCGGCATTACGATTCCGCGACTCGAACTGATGGCAGCCCTAATCGGCAGCAGGCTGCTCCGTTTCATACAGGAACAGCTGAAGCACACCGGACCGACGTTTCTCTGGAGCGATTCGGAGGCAACCCTGCACTGGATCGCGACAGCTACCACCGTGGACCGCTTTGTCGACAATCGAGTTGCCGAAATTCGCAGAAGCCCGGCACAGTTTCGCTACGTCGAAAGTGCCAACAATCCTGCGGACCTAGCGTCCCGTGGTCTCACCATCGCAGAACTTGAGCGATGCATTCAATGGTGGCAGGGACCCTCATTTCTGCAACAAGGAAGCGAGTATTGGCCTGCATGGACGTTCCACGCAACCCAGTGACGCTGGTGACTATCTCAAAACCGCTACTGCCGGCCGGCATTATTGAATGCGAAAGGTTCAGCTGCTTCAACAAACTTAGACGAACAACAATACAAGTGCTTCGAGCCATCAAGCGCATGCTGAGAAGCACCCAAGTCCACCTACAACGGCAGTTCTGGGAAGTGGTAAGACTGGAGGGACCCACCACAGCGAGCGAACTGGAGTGGGCAGAGGTTATCCTCATCTCACAGGAGCAAACTAAGGCAGACGAGGAAGTCGAGCGGAACACCGGCAACGTCGACCTTTATCAGGACGAACGAGGAGTCTTGAGATGCATAGGAAGGCTGCAGCATGCAGCACTACCGGAAGAGACGATTCACCCAGTCTTCCTCCCGAAGTCATCGGCCCTCACTAAACTCATTATTCTAGCCCGACACAAGGAATCGGGGCATACTGGAGTGTCACAGACGTTGGCCAGCGTCAGAGAACGCTACTGGGTTCCACAGGGTCGAGCGACGGTCAAGCGCGTACTTCGACGACACTGCATGACGTGCCGCAAATGGAATGCACAGCCCTTCAAACTTCCGGCCTTCCCTCCATTACCAGAAGAGAGGACACGTGCAGCGCGAGCCTTCCAGAACGTTGGCCTGGACTACATGGGACCTATAACAGTACGCGACTCTGGAGGCCTTTGCAAACGATGGATAGCCCTCTTCACCTGCCTGGCCACTCGAGCCATCCACTTGGAAACCGCAAACAACCTGTCCGCAGAACAGTTCCTACACGTCTTGAGACGGTTTATTGCCAGGAACGGTTACCCTACCAGTGTGATACTGGACAACGCGCCTCAATTCCAGTTGGTCAAACAGGTCATGCATAATGCCGTTGCCACATCTATTACATGGCGATTCATTACGCCCTTCGCACCCTGGCAAGGAGGAGTATATGAACGGCTGGTAGGCCTAACTAAAACAGCTTTCCGCAAAGCAGTCGGCAGAAGGCTGTTGACCGAGGAAGAATTCACAACGATAGCGATTGAATGTGAAGCTATAGTGAATAGCCGACCACTCACCTACGTAGACTCAGCCATTGGAGAGATACTAAGGCCAATTGACTTCCTCCGACCGCGGGCAATTATAGCAGAACGAGAACCAAGCTCCGACAGCGACAAAGACCCAGACTACACAGAAGGCAATCGCGGAAAGCTGCTGAGGCTCTGGAAGGCAACAGTCGGTAGCTTAGACCGTTTCTGGAAGCTCTGGACGCAAGAATATTTGTTGAGCCTCCGAGAAAGGTACCGCAGGGAACATCAACAGTCCTGCCGAGTTACGTGCCGTGCACCACGAGAACATGAAGTCGTCATTGTCGCCGAAGATGGTCTGCCCAGAGCGGAATGGAAGCTAGGCAAAGTTGAAAAGGTGCACAAGGACAGCAGCGGGAAAACGAAGACGGTAGACGTCAGAATGCCAAATGGTCATGTGCTAAAGAGACCAGTGAACATGCTCTACCCCCTCGAAGTGTCTGAGGAAGAAAAGGAAACGCAAATAGCGTCACACAGGGAACAATTCGTGAAACACCCTGCAGACGGAAACCTGCAGGAAGAGGAAACTGAGGAAGCGGTGGAGAATCGAAACGAGCGTAAAACTCCCAGAAGATTGTACTCACACACGTTGTCCACAGTAATGGTCGTACTACTCGCAACCTTCGTATTGGCAAGCAGCGCGCCAGCGAAACCACTATTTCACATATGCGTCAAACGCGGCCACGGCCTGTATATGAAGATGCCCGACAAATTAAACTGTACGGACGTCCGCGAGGAAACACACGGCTACCCGCAAACCGTGGAAGTGTTGAACAGGGCGTTCATTTCGGCGAATGCAACTTTCTGCACGCAAATAACGCGCACCGTCTGCACCAATTGCTTCTTTCGATGGAGTATGGCTGTCACCCGCGATGAGACAACAGTCCAAAACGTCACTCCATCGCAATGTTGGGAGATGCGACAAACGCTGGAGCTCAGTGGCATACGTCTCGAAGCAATTGACGAAAACCGATGGGCATCCAGACAGCCAACTGAGTATAGCTACGGTTGGATCGGAACACGATGCCATGCAACCACAAATTACCGTATGGAACAGGGAGTAATCAAGTTCTACGATGGCTTAAGTCGTTCATTGGGATGCGACAAGACTCTGGGAAAATGCGTCACAGCCTCGGAGACGATACTGTGGGACCCGAGCGAAGTGGCCGATCAATGTCCTTATCGAACGCTGGGAAAGGTGACCGCTCAAGTATCAAACCGATTCGTCACAATTCCTTCAATGCAAGCCGTATTCGTCAGAACCAGAGAGACGCAGAACGGTACAAGCGTCGACACAATATGCAAATTTCGGAGAGCCGAGATGATGAAAAACGGAATCATTATAGAATTCAGTCCCGAAGGACAGCTCTCTCGAGAAGAACGAAATCGTGTGCTCAGCGGGAGGACGCTGTTTGTCGAACAACTACCAGAAGAAATCAATAAGAAAAGCGACCTCTCCGTGAACGCTAAATTACAGTTCCTGTGGAACAGCCTCAATGAACGAGAACAAGGAGTGACTCGGGAAATTCGGCACAGAATTTGCGAGCAACACAACCGCCTCCTTTGGCTCATCGAAGCTCTGAGCAGAACTGACCCAACTACGGCAGCGCGAATGCTCCTCAAACGGACGGATGTCACTGCACAGAATATAGGGGACCTTCTGAAAGTATTCCCATGTAAGAAACTGGAGATATCCAAGGTCTTCATAGACCACAAAGTCGGCGGCAAGTGCTACCGAGATCTCCCGGTAAGCTACAAGGACAGGATCTTGTTCGTCCAGCCAAGATCACAGGAACTCAAGACCGCAGCGGAAGAAATCGCCTGTAGCGAGATCAGAATGAAACAGGACAAAAGAATTGCGGAGGAATGGGCACGTCAAACAGACGAAGAGGAGCCAATTTTCGACGCGCCACCGCTCACGGACATATCTGAGGAAAGGCTTCAGTCCATGCTAAACATGTTCGAGAGGGGGCACCAAGCATGGGAACAACCCCCAAAGGAAAGAGAAAAGTCGATGGCCGACTCCATACGAGACGAAGTGGAGGAAATTATCGAGGCTGCCAGCGAAACAATCGACAAATCCACTGTCGCTATCGCGAAGGAGCTCGAGGCCATCGCCTCGCAATGGCGGTGGATCATAGTTGCGGCGATCGCGGTGGGATTAGGAGTCGCAGGCGCCGCGGCGGCATACTTCGGGCGACAGTACGTCCTCTACCTGACGGGATGCTGCCGTGTAAGAAGTCGACCGAAGAAAAGAAGAGCGACCGGGGCAGCACACGAAGAGACAGAAACTCCCGCGAGGATGCAGAGGTTTGAACCGATCTGGGTGCCTCTTGCAAACTTCCAAGGCGGCGGGAGTGTCGCGAATAGCGAGTGCATGCATGAAGGCTCATGCCGTCATGGCGACTCGCTGGCGCCGCTGAATAGCAAAAGACGGTCAGCCGTCTCAGCGGCGCCAGCTAAGATGGACAGCCGATGCATCAGCACCGGAAACGGAACGATGCTAAAAGGAATCATGGCCCACAAAAAGAGGCGTGAGACCGTATCGGAAAGGGCCAACGTAATGGAAGGCGGAGTTGCGCAAAGGGATATAAGCAGCCCAAGCTCAACTCCGCCATTGGCTTGCTAGCCATCGGCCACTTAGTGGCCTTCACGCTTCGCCCGCACTGCCTTCAACAGTACGTCGTCTCCAACAGTGCCTTCAACAGTACGTCGTCTCCAACAGTGCCTTCAACAGTACGTCGTCTCCAACAGTGCCTTCAACAGTACGTCGTCTCCAACATCACCTTCAACGGAACGTCGCCTTCGGTCGTCAACAGCAGTGCTCCGTTCTCGTGCGCCTGCCATCGTCTTGTTTTCGTTCTATACTGATTCCGCATCAGCGTGATCTACTACTGAACGTGAGTATTTTGCAACCCTTGCAAACATAATTTTTTCACTCGTTCAGTACAGATGTACTGCGTTCCTATTCGCGAAAAAAAAGTTTTTCATAAACGCTACGAGACTGCATATACGTTGTTTGAAATCACTTGAAATAGCAGCAAACTGTGACAGCTAAAGTTCATCCCTTACCTTGCCTCAACCTGAACGTACTAAACAGCGTCAGCAATCGCATTTCGCAACTACCTTCTGTTTCCGTTTTGTGCGGTCTCTAGCGAGCGTTTGCCGCATTTTTACGTATATCGCCACTGTTTTGATGTGCCAGTTGTTGGCAGTTTGTTTCGTTGATGTTTTGAATTGCTCGACGTCTGGACATTGGCATAGTGATCGCTTATCATGTCTCTATTCGCTTGGTGCGTCCACGCTTACTTCGCTGTTCCTTATCAGAATGCTATGAGTCGACGATATTTGCATATAAACTGTTAGCACTCATATATTTGCACATTGCCTCTGTGTGAGCATACAAATTGTTATCCTTTCGGCTGTTTCAATGAACAATCCTGCAGAAAGCGAATATCATGAAAGTTTCGATGATTAGTTTTCAATGACGTGCTCACAAACTTGTTATTCACTTTTTCCATCAGTTTTATAGTGGATTTCAAGTATTTTAAGTTCGCACAGATGCTGCTGAAAATATTCCAGTCTTCTTACTGATGACTTCAGTGCTAGCAGAAAAATATTGGAAAAGTCTTATCACCCAAGTGCATCCAGTGTATTCTTCCTTTTTTGTCTGTCAGCATGGTTCTTTTCCCTTTCCTTACCTACCTCGTCGGGAATGAACTGAGATTTGCTGTTCACCTGCAAGCTCGTTTTTTGACCGAAATTTGCCGCTAAAAACAAGTTATTTTGAAGAGTGGGGTGATTTCGTACCGTTTGGAGCGCATTCGGTTTACGTTAATAATGTTTGTAGCATGATAAAGTACGAACGGCGTAAGGCAATAAAAACAACGCTTGTTTCTGCGAAATGCCGTTTCAAATTTCACCAACTGCAAGTTGATTTTTAAACTGAAATAAACTGCACTGATTGCGATGCACAATCGCTATGTTTCCCATCTGCCACAGCCTTTTTTTAAAATTTAACCCTTCGAACTGAAAGTAAATTATTCATAAAATTGTCTGCCAACTGTATTGATTTTTCCCTGATAATGACGTCATATCTGAGAGGTGGAAGTCACCGTCAAATTAGAAGTTCACCTTAATAATAAAATCTCATTGCTTATTAAGGTGTTTAGGTAGTGAATACGAATTCTTGACGATGCTAGTGAATGCTGCTGCTGAAATATATCTTTGTTTCGTATGACTTGTTCTGCAGTGCTTATCTATCTTCCTTTCCGAATGGAAAGTTTTTATCAGTTGATAGAAGATTTGATGCAATGTGTTATACGTAATGCCATGTTGTAATCTTATGAAAACACTAATCTTTCAACCCATAGTAAATTCACCGCACATTTGTAGCTCTGTATTACAATGCGGAAAAAACAACCATTTGCTTCTAATTGTTTTTATGCGATATGTCATAGGGACGAAAATGCGTGCCCACCAGAGAGAACGCTTTGGATCATAATCAAAGTGCATTTTTATTCGATCAGATCAAAACAGACAAAAATTCGTACATGGTTGCTGTGTCATTGGCGTTTTATTTTGAGTCGTTGCCTGCGAGAATGAAATTACAATTATGAAAATAACTGTAATATTAGAAGAGTTTCAGGAATCAGAATGGCCACCATTGAAGGGAGCCATCAAAGCTTTGGATTTTCATTTCCATCAGTTGTTTATCAATTGCATACAGCTCAAGTGGTCGCATTATTCCTTGAGGTAATTTGCATATTTTCGTTTTCATGAAATGAATTCCCCTCAGTTTATCTTCTAACCCAATTCCCTATTGAGCATAATGGGGAGCGTATGTATGGGAAGAGTATTGCAATAAACATTTCGAGTATTTGTATATTTCTATAAATCCATCTTTTTTGTTGTTGATGTACTTACAAGTATTGGAGAATGAATCTGAACTTTAATTTATCAGGAACAAAGTTTTCCAATGTTTATCTATTCCATTTGAGTAGGCGGATAGGAGAGAGGAGGAAAATTTCAAGCTTGAGATATGCAATCAGAAAAAATGGAAATATTAGCAACGAGTAAAATAAAAACGTATAATATCTACCTGCGGTATGAAAAGGGAGATGCTGCTGAAAAAGAATGAATGCAGTGCACTATGATACATTTTGTTCTTCCAGTAGTTGTAGTTTGTGATGGTTGAAACAATTTGCAGGTGTGTATTCTCTATATGGAGTACGATCGCATCGGACTGTAATTCCTCATTCCTCTCGCAGTACACCTCCTTAACATATATCATATTGGCTTACGTCTCTACTGCAATATTGATGGACGTTACGATCTCAAACAAATGATTTCCGTCAAATATATTAATATCAAAGCGAAATATGCTTTCGGTTAAGTATTAAGTGAAAGAAAAATGTATTATTAGAGAGGTTTCGCATAAAAACGCTATATGTAACTCTCTTGAGGATAAAGTGGATAGGTAAGTTCCAATGAGAGGTGGAGGGTGATGAAGGAATGGAAATTGGG
This sequence comes from Baylisascaris procyonis, assembly GCA_037389465.1. Taxonomy (NCBI): domain Eukaryota; kingdom Metazoa; phylum Nematoda; class Chromadorea; order Rhabditida; family Ascarididae; genus Baylisascaris; species Baylisascaris procyonis. Next base: position 95,954 of record JAZARR010000267.1, read on the forward strand.
CTAAAAGTTCTGAAATGCTTAGCAATAATTCGTTTCCGACGTTTTCATGATGAAAGACTCCAACTGATGCTTTTGATTAGTTAGCGACCGTGAGTTTCTTAAGTCATTCTTGTAATTTGGCTCACCTTTTCCCATCTGACCCCCTTTTTCGAGTGCTTTAAATAAATATTTGGATTAAAATTTGCAAGAAGTTAACGATTTATCATTGAATGAATATGAAGTCAGATGTTCGCAGGTAAGGTCCCATTCGTTGAAGATGAAGCTCACATTATGGGTGGAATTGTAGGATGGCTTCAAGATTACTGTTGAACTGCCAGCATACATAATGATTATTTTTATGGAGGCATCAGTAAGACACTGGAGTATGTGGTAAGGAGACTACATTTAGAGGGACGACCAGAATGGATCAAATTAAGTTTGTATTTGTTCATAGTAATTCCTTTATAGAATTTTAGAGGTAATCTGTTCCTTATTTAAAACCTTCGATGACAGTAAGTTGGCTAGAGAATACTTTCCACAGAAACAAAGTGAGGTGGTGGAGGGAGGAATCAAGATAAGTGAACTTCGAATGCATTCGCATTTGATTGCTGAGCATTTTCCCGCCTTGCGAAACTTGTTAAGCCAGTATGAATATCCTCGCATCAAGTTTCTAGCAAAACTTAAAATTGGTTTCACTTAGAAACTTAAAATTCTTTCAGACTTTAATTTAGCTTGACAGTTCAGCAATTTCAAAATGTTTTCAGCTGTATTCGGAAGCGTTGTTTTGGAGTTCATTGGGCACTTTATTGTTGGTTCGATTCCATCAACCCTCAGTGCTCTCATATACAACCTTTCCGATTACGCATCATTGGTTGCCGCTAGTGGTGTACTCGCAGCCGAAATATATGAAACATACAAACCCTCAAGCGAATAAAACACTCCAGTAAGTGTTGCTGAGTTTTCAACAATACGTTGTAGTAATAAATTTTTCGTTTTTAAATTTGCGTTTAACTTCGGTACTTTTCCTGTCGTTTGTGATTGCTGGCAAGGTCGTTTTTTAACAGTGTTGACTTTTAATTCGAAAATGATATGTTTTTGTAACTCTGCAATTTTTGTTGAAAACGAATGCAAAGTGTTGGCAAAAGAATGCGGATTCTTCTAGCTGAAGGGATGGACTTCTTTCTGAGCACGGAGGGTGATGGCTAACCAGTGAATAATTGGCGCCATGGGAGAGTGAGTATTACTCTTGAAAAGTTTTTTTCGAAAACCATGGTCACTTGCCAAAAATTTTGAAAGAAAAATTTCCACTGGAAAATTTGCAGACGTATTTTGGAACCAAAAGGTCGTCTACATATGTTACTACTGCGGTATACTGCTATATTAGAATTTTAAATTACGATACAATATCGTAGGTATTTCTTCAGTGTTTTTATTTTACCATATATGTTTGCACTGAGCAGTTTTGGAGGTGATACAGTATGTGAATATCTGTAAATTTTTTATCATTTATGATGATGAATTCGATTCGATGTTTCTTTATTAAAAAACAAACCTTGACAAGATGCCAGTATTCAAGAAAAAGCGCCACGTTTTGCAGTGGAGTTGAAGTATTTTCGACAATTTTGATGGCTGCTTTATTTGTCTGTAATAGCTTCAGTATCTTTGACTGTAGAGAAACACTGAAATTCTGCGATATACTGTAGTAAATTCACATTGCTTCGTTTCACTTTTCGTTTCTGTCACTCAGATAAACGATCGAAAACTATCATAGAGTGCCGAATAAGACCTGCCGGGTTTTGCATCTTTCTTAAAAAATCGGGTGAATAGCATTTAAAATAGGGGAGAAGTTTCAAAGGTAATTTTCCTCATCTTTGTGTGTTTTCATGGCTGAGTATTCATTTCATTATATAAAGACGTTAATGGACACCTTAATTCAATAGCAAAAATTTACGATTCAAATTTTTATGCCGCGTTAAATGTTGCGGCTAGCATAAAACGATTTTTTCTGAAGGGCTTTGCAGAACTAATCAATTTCTTAAGATGTTTTTCAACTGTTTTTCGAAAAACTTCAGGACTGTTCGCCTGCCGTGGTGAGATGGAAAAGGCGCATATAGTTCTCTTTCCATGGCTCACTTATTTACTTATTTTACCGTTTCTCATTATTAAACAATAAACAGAATGCATCAAACGACGAAATTTCTATGAAGGAAAGAATATATTTCAAAATGAGCGCAAAATGTGAAAAAACGCAATCGCATAAACATTGCATCATTTTTCACAGACATGTGGTTTATGTCAAAGGTGCGATCCGTTTGTTTGAATTTGTTTTTTTTGTGTGTCAGCATCATCTTGTTTCAAATAAAACTTCTTTAAACGTCGTCTGCTGACTAAAAAGTTTCGTAACATAATTCAAGCATTAGAACATTTAACAAAAATTGGAATCGTGTTAACGTGTTGAAGCCAAATGTTAGCAGGGTGAGTCCATAATTTCAGCGTTATATCTCACTTTTTCCTTCACATGCGGAATGCTGTGTCTGTGTTCCGCTTTCCCTTCCTCCAGCAATTTGCGCAATTTAATTTTTCTCTGTCCCTTATTCCCTACATTTTAACAACTACAGTTGCTCATATTTGCATGCATACAGGCATATCTATAAAATGCGCCATATATACTTTCTATGTGTTTGCGTACACATATCTTGATTCAAATATATAAAACACAGCATGTATGAGTGTGCTACGAGTCCAAATTTGAATTATAGGCAGCAGTGCTTACATGTTCATTTGCTTACTTAATTGCGGCGGTGAAGAAATCAGAGCGCGCAATAATGTGTAATATTTTGAATATATTTATAATAAATTTCTGTTTGCATTTATATTTAATTGTATGTCTGTCCACTTGGAAGTACTAACTCATGAAGCATCGAAGCTTGCAGTTACGAAATTTGTATATACTATAAGTTGACCACATATATTTCATACTGATCCACCGAATTTGGAAAAAAGTAACGCATATTACAAGTTAAAAGAAATCTGCAGACATTTTTCACTTCACACCGGTCGAATAACTAAAGAGGAAATCTTTCGTGGGTGACTTGTACGATTGGCTAGGTTGATAAAAATGGTGAAATAATTTTGCATATTTATTGCTTGATGAAAATTTATAAAACTAGTTGAACAAATATGCAAATGCAAAGATTGTGTCAGCTGCTTTGGCATGTTTGTGCACTGTTTTCTTTCGAGCAAATGATGAGCTAGTAATCTGATACCGGTTCAGTAAGTTTTCAAAGAGAATTCACAAATTATTGTTCGGCTTTTTCAGCGAAGCTAACCGGTGGGTGTCAAGAAAGCGGAGAAGCATAGCAAAGCAACTGACGTGATGTGCAGTTTTGCACTCCACTGAACTGATCACATATCATCAAGAATAATTATTTTATGCAGAATATCGATTTAATATTTCCTTCATAGCACGGAAACAAATTTTATGCGTAAAATTTCTTGCATGCGCGGCTCTATTTATGTGAAACTGAGGTCCGACTCAAGCAGTAAGGAGCAAATTTGTTGGCACTTCTGAATTACTACAACTTTTATTAAAACTGATGAACCAACGTAACTCATGGTGCAGAAGAACATTTTTTCATGAACATTGTGCACGCCAAATTTATTTTGCAACTTCAGTAATTTCGAAGTTGAAACTATGGGAAGAGAGATGTACACATACACATGTGCCGACATAGCGTCAACATACTGCGATTTTGTAAAAGAATTCGGGAAAGGAATTTGCAGAAATGCAATAGAAAGTTCGAATAAAATGTTCCAGCTTCGTCAGTGTTTCCTGCGTGCAAGTATTTATATGCAAATATTCCTCAATAAGTGATGAATGCAAACTTTGAAACGGCAATGCATTCAAGACTTCTGTTGTGATTTCGGTTGGTTCACTTTTGTTATTGAATAGTGGAGCCAGGAAAGGTTTCAATCGTCAACTGTTCCTTCACTTGATACTCAGCTTTTAGCAAAGCACTAGGCAAAGGCACTTCCCACCTCCAACCTTCAGTACCACTATGTGTCAAGTGATGTCAGGAGCGCGTGCCATATTTACCATACCTTAGGCAACCATTGCAGCTTAGCGATCTTTAACCCCTACCGTTAGTCGAAATTTTCGGTTATCAGTTCTCGTAAGCACTAATAATTTTCACCGTAAGTACTGTAATTATTGCCTACACTTTTTCCATGTGAAACATAAATTATAACTTCAGAAATCTCAACGGTATACTTTGACAATTCCCTCTCATAACATTTTTGAGTATTTACGAATACCTCTTTGCACCATTATTACCAGCCTGGCATTACTTGTTTCACTCAATAGCGTGATTCAATAGATTCGCCTAATGAATGATTCCTTTACAACGAACTCACTTCTTCTGTGTTTCATGAGAAAACGTTCCCATTCTGCTATAGCCACTGTTCATCCTTACAGCCGTTTTTGGCAGACGTCGTTTAACTCCCCCTCTAGGCGCGCCTCACTTCTCCTCGTGCGGACTTTTTAGGAAACCGGTGACTTCGAGAGTTTTATCGAGGCGGCGTAGTAGCTGAACAAGTCAACTTCAGGGTGTTCATATTTCCTCAGGTTGGAGATTCACAGCAACTCACTGGCGCACAGTGTCGGTGACAGCTGCAAGACTTATCTTCCCTAGGTATCCTTCCATTAATCTAATAGTGAAGGTAGCGACTGCCGAATAAATTCAAATCACAAATGCAAGGACACTTAAGTGGAAGTTTACTGTCAAATGGCTGCCTTAACGAACAGGCTGACAATGCGGTTGCTATGCTGCTTGATGCCGAACACTCACTTATCATATCCGATGGATACTCACTTTTCATAAAGAATACAGTCAATGGAAGAATGCTAAACTAGACTAGATAAGAATGAATGGCCCATAAGCAGCATACACACAAAGTCCTACCAAGAAACGGAATTTTCTGCAGGAGGTAGGGGAAGGAGAAGGACGGATAGGAGGAGCAGCAGGTAATGTACTCACTCAGTATTTTTTCATCCCAGGTATTCTGCGTGCCACGACGTGATGTGCCCAATGCGACCTGTCAAAATCTAAAAGTTTGAGTTTCAAAATTAGTCAACTGTGAAGTGAATGTTACCTTCAAAAGCCTTCTTTAATGCGTCGTCAGTGATCTTAATTTGGATCACCCATGCAGAGTGGATTGTAACAATGCATAAGCTTATTGCTCTCTTCTTCTTTCGGGAGGAAACTTAGAGAAACACTAACTGCAAATTTGGGAATTTCCGGTATCCGATACCCAGTCAAACGATAGATAAGCATAGAAAGAATCGAAAACCTCTTCAACGAGTGCCGTAAAGAGTATGAATTTCTTGCGTTTGCATTATTATAAAATTGTGAAAAACTTTGTCTAAGACAACCTCTATCAACATAGTGCTGCAATCCCAGTTTTGTAGTGATGAAAAAGATTATCTGCAAGATGCTAATTTTGAATTACGAATTCTTGTTGTGGATTTTGCAAAAACTAATCCGTAACCACTGTTGGCATGCAAATTGCTAAGCCCCAAAGTTTAGACTGGACGGTTAGCATGTTCAAGTTCGATTTGATGCGAAACTTTCCATTCTATGAGCAGATCATAAAACATAAAAGTGCTGTTTGCAGAAAATACGCTCAAATGACTAGCAGCAACCCACTTACGAGCTCTACCCACGAATCGCATATAATATGCGAACTGCTCAGATGATTACAGTTATCATTCAGGTGTTCCTTAAAGAGATTGAGGGTCATTTCTTCCAGTTTTCGAGAAAATGGTCAGCTACGAGGACTTGCATAGTGTGGCGAGAAGATCACCAATAGTTGCGCAACAACACTGCTGTTCCGGTGTTATACGCAATTCCATAATGCGGCATCCTCACAGCTACAAGTTTCCTAATCGGTGCACACATAAAACATAAGTTACCATCTTAAATAGTTCTTTGTTACGATTGGATTCACTGTTCACTAAAGTGCTGAAGATTTCCGGTTAGGAAGGGGACTATTTGCCTCAGAGGACAGAGGGGAGGCGGTTTGCCAGAATTTTCTTTTGAAACGTGAGATTTAATTATTGAAAATGGAGTGTTGATTACAGTTGCAAGGAAAAAATAACTCACTTTCACAATAAGCCGATTGCAAACTTCTGAAAAAATTTCCCTCCCACATGAAAATTCGAATTTGGAACGATAGCCACTCTGTGAACCCTTAACGGCACATGTGTACCGGGGCGGTTTTGGCTTATACGACAAATTTTTACAGATAGCAGTCCTGTATTGGGAGTCCGAACGTCTTGGAATATCATTTCTGTTCCCTGCAGCGGTACATGCTATCAACTTGTATCATACCGGTTATCGTTGGTACTATTGCATCGACGGTCGTCATGATTTCAAGCAGCTTCTTTCTATGAATGATTTCAACTATAAGCTGCCCTATATTTTCGGTTCGTATCCAAATATTTTTTTAGCAAGAAGAATACCGTAGAAATGTATTTCTCTTTATTTCATGAGAAATAGAGAAATGAAATGCGTGAGAGACATTGAAAAGAACAGCAGCAGTCATAAACGACTGCAAGAAACATTTATTTCGCACAACACGTTTCTTATATGATGATGCTGATGCACTTGATTTCAGGAGTATTTGGGAGCATTTTGCTTGCTCTAGTGGCACATTTTGTGCTTTATATCCCAGGCTGTATCGCATATTCAGGTATGTATCGATCGCATGTGCTGGAGTGGTGATTGCTGTTGAATTTCTTGAGGCAGTTTTGAGCAAACTTATATAAAGCAACCTATATTTGTGTGCAACCTTTAATAAATATGAGGCTGCGATGTCCTACTACAGGGTTTTATTAGCAAGGATGTTTATTCAGGTGGCACTGTTTCTTTCAACATTTTGGCAACAATCCAGCAATCGTATATAGCCCATGAGCATGCAAAAATAGTTCATCTTCCTGAATTTCTTGATGAAATGATGGAAAAAACTTTGTTGTGGAAGATTTGGGAGGAACGGGGAGGAGGAAACTTGCTGAAGCCGAAATTTTTTCCTGCGAAACTGAGAAGCGATATATTTCACTAAGGGTAAGGTTTATTTGAGGCTGTTAGACAGGTTAAAGTGTTCGCTTTTTGCAACATTATTTGCTACTCTTCTTTTTAAATGAAAGCATTTGTATAACATTGAAAAAAAGTTCGCTAACGTTGGCTAGCAGCGTCATTTATGTGTGGCAACCTCTACCATTCGGCTAGTCGAATATGTTTAATTTCTGTACTAGAAGACCTGTAGAAAACAGCATAAGCTTTGCAAACTTCTTTTACCAATTTCTACTTTCGAGTATGGTTTTATGAAGTGGGGCTCGAAAATCGAGAAATTGAAGCCACTTTGTTGAGCAAACCAACGTCAGAGCTAGAGATCAGAGGTATCCGATTGGCCAAAGTCACCAACGAGATTCCAATTTCATCTGAATTCGAAAACTTTGGGTTGGTGAAATATATATTTTGGTAAGTGATAATTATCAACTATTCTATGAGAGTTTCAATAGAGACATTTTGTAGCAATATTCTTGCTAAGCTATTTAATGAAGGAAGTAGAAAGGGTTGATTTTTTGAACTAAATATCTCATTCCTTGGTCTTATTGGCGCCATATAATCGCTTCGGGAAAAATCTAAACACTATGGCTGAAAGCTGCCAAATACTAAAATTTGATCGAATTTCGTCCTGAAAAAGAGTTCTGTTTATATCACGCGTCAAGTCTTCCGCAAATCGGAAAAATCTGAATTCCGATGGAACGCGAGTTTTGTCATTAACCTTTCGAACGACAAAGGTATGTTCAGCATTAAGCGACGACCGTTCTCCTCCATATCAGATCATGAAAATAAGGGTGTCACATCATTCGCTTCCTCTGCCATGAAATGCGGCAATAACTGCTCATTTGATTTCATTAAAAAACTCATTCATCGAGATATCTAATCACACACCTAAAATCTCCGGCCTTATCAGTGTACACAGTTAGTGGAGTTATTATCCGAAATTCCTTCTCAATCATTTTGCACTAAAGCAATTTTCACTTCAAATGTGTTCGGATCTGTAAAGGGCGAAATCGAGAGTTCTGTAAGGGTGTTTAGTTTGTCTTGAGGTTTTCACCATGTACTCTGAGAAGCCGGCACAGTAAAAGAAGTCAAGGTTTTATTCAACGCTTAAAATAAATTGACGTAAAACGGCACACAAATAAGGAGATCGGGGATGGGGAAGGGAGGACGAAGACTTGCCCAACACGGCCTCCGCACTATCCACAGTGCCCCTGTGCGATTGACGATCATAGCACGCCGCTCCAACGCCGACGCACCCGATGCTCTTCGAATCCGTCAGGAACATCGAAACTAACACTGACTCTGCAAGCAAATACGCTCCCCCGAGTTTTGCCTCAAGGCATTTATAGACAGGTTGTTCAACCATGAGATCATCAAAGCATTCGTAGACAGTTTGATCTGTCCTGTGTTCGTCCTTTCTACTGCTCTACACGGAAGCAGTTGATCTGGCCTTTGCTGATATTCCTTGCAGTTCCTCGTTGTTTAGCGTCTTATCAGCGCTACTTAATGGCACTTCTATATTTAAGTAATAGCAATCGCCGATGTGCACCCATGCGCCTGCATGCATTTTTCATTAACCCATCAGTGCATTTATTTGCATATTGGGGTGGAATTCAGTAGTTTCTGTTGTTTTTCACCACCTGTTAACATAATCTGCAGAATAAAGGTAAAAATGCACGCACTGAACAACAAATCGAGAAAATGTTCAAGGGTGAAGAAAGTGACGGAAAATTTCATTGTCCACATGCTTCATAAAATTCATCTACAATAGATTAATACCATTTTTAAAACAGACTTTTGTGAAACGTCCTTTTGAAAAATTGTCTTTTTTCAAAGCGCTTGGAAAGCTAATAAATCAAAAGAAATGCCGCTGAGATAAAACCGCTAGAATTGTTCTTAGCAGCACTTCTCATCAGTTTACCGTTCTGTCATGAAATTGCCTAAGATTTCAAATGAAATTCGAGAGGCTTCTATTATGAGGTTATTTCGAGTCATCATGGACTAATACCTTCTTGAGAAAACAAAGTGCTTAAATTGGGCCAGGACACTTCCGAAGATTCTTGAGTAGATTCTAGTATGAAGGAACTTTGCCGTAAGTCTGATTCAAAAATCTCAATAATGTCATTGTGAGACCTTCGCCGTTAAATAACTTCGCTGCTTACACCTTTCCAACATAATGGAAGAAAAAATGGCATTGATGGCATGGACCGGCTTTTCAATGCATACATGGGCAAGCACTTTCCGTTCCGCCTAAGTCTTCTCTTAAGTGAATTTTTCTACTTTCTCCTTTTTGAATCTGCCGAAAAAATTACATACTAACATGTATCTAGTTCTGTCAGGAAAATCGATCAGAAAAGTCGTCAGCAAACACAATTAGGAAAAATTTATATATTAGAAGCAAGATCAACTTCTACTGCTTGACCACTCTCACAATATTATACTTTCGTTGTGTTTACATCATCCGCAAAGCAGGTAAGTGCGTTACAGGCATCGCGAAAAAGACGTCAAAGTGAATTAACGGCTTTATTATTTTACGAAATAGCGATAACTGGAGTGATACCCAGTGCATCTGACCTGTGCAACAAAATCGATCATCACAATTACTTGCCGTGGTTTGCAAAATAAAATTAAATGTTCTTTATCCAAACCGATTTTAAAGAACGTCGAAATCCCATGAAGATCCACCAGTTTATCACAAAAATAGGAAAAGTTCTAGCCGATTGGTAAAACATGTACTTTTATCTGAAAATCTTCATCAAAGCTGGACCACAAAAGGTTCCAGACAGAAACAACTGCGGATGCTTCTAATCACATTTTTAATTTATTTGTTGAGATAGGACAAGCGCTTTGCTTGTCACTCCCCTTTCCCTTTCCACATATCTTAAACAGAACGCTATTAATCTGTCGGTCGCTAGTTACACACAGGGTAACAATTGTTCCACAGCCTCCTTTCCCACCTGATTTACAGACTTCTTTTGTATCACAACTCGAAGGCAACGTTGAAATGGCGACGTTTTGAATCGAGTGAAACGACAGGAGGAAAATTAGCTAGGAGCGCTTGGAGTATCGGGAAGGAACGCTCGGAAATGTTTGAATGATGGAAACGCCACTACCAACGGTGTACCAACGGTAAGACGAGTGCTTTGATGGTAAGAAGACCGAATGGGCCTGAAACATAGTGGAAATTTCAAAAATTCGCGGATTTTTCGGACAAAGCGCTGAATCATATAAAAATGTCATGAGTTATATATATATATATATATATATATATATATATATATATAATGTCAACATGGAGAAGAAAAGCAGTAGACAGATCGTTATGGAAGGGCCCATGCGGAACGTCGCCACGGGACTGTCTGTTGCGACAGGGACATCTCGTTGAATAACGACTTCTAAGTAATGTAAGTAAGCAATATATATATATATATATATATATATCCATTTTGCATAAAAAAAATCGCGTTTTCATTTTTCATCCGAGCCCATTTTCCATTCAACTTTCTAGCGAGGATACCGCATAACCCACTGATTTGCTTATATGTATTTCCGAGCAAAATTAAAGTTTTCTTTTCAGTTTCATATGATCTCAGTTTTTCAGTTTTTGGTGTCGTTCGCGGTTTGTTCTACATAAAGTCCATAAATCGATGAATTCGGAGGCCTTTTAAATTTCTCGATATGCCAGCTGCAGTTTATATCACTCCTGCTACCGCTGAGGTTCAAGTTGCAAATTTTTCTCCACTTAGTCACTTTAAGATCTAAATGAGTGTTGTATTAGGCGGAAAGCATCAAAAATAAGATTGATTATGGTCGAGGTTGGTGCACGAAAAGGATTATTTAAACGTTGACCAATTCGGCACGTAATAAAATGTGAGACCGACAATGTGACCTTCCATTGATCAATTCATGCAGAAGTTCTTCTTCACGTTAATGAGCAGATGCATACATAATAGTCATGCAACAATGTACCTATGAGGCAGATTGGTGTTTTACCGGCATTAGTTCAGTTTACGCATTGTTTTAACGCTTTACCTCTAGCGAGATGCACAAAAAATAGCACTCTGAAGACAACAAAGGAAATGTCTTCTCAAACGGCGACAAGTTCAGATAACAACTGCTGGTGGTCTTTCAAGACATCGAATGTTGTGTGTTGGAGATCAGCGTGTCGCTTTTAAAGTAAAACTAAAAAGTCGATATTTCAAATATTACAAGGTTGGCATAGCACATCTGTTTCAAAATGAAGTATTCTATGAAGTTTGGAATGTTTATTTAAATTCAGTAGGGCTCTAATTTTGTTGATATCACGATGTGCACTTTTTGACACTCTTCTTCAATACATCTGCAATCTAACTTTTTATTGTTTTATTTGCTGTCCAATGATTTTTTTCGTGATACATCCGTCATACATTCCTTTTATTACTCGTTCGGTGTCTATCATTTTTTCGCTTCCATTAAGATTCTACAAAAGTTCTTTGAAATCCACTATCTGGTTAAGTTTGCTTCTTTCTTTCCTTGTGGATTCCTCCAGCGCATAAATTCATCAAATACATACTACCACTATTCTGCACGTAAATTTCGTCTAGATTCAGTTGCTAACCTTTCAGTCTCCAAATTTTCTTAATGGCAAGCTTCTAATCTCTACTACTTAGTCAGTTAACCTACCCCTCCCCCTCCCCACTCTTTTGATTTCTTATGTTTTGTTATCTTTATCCACTATTGTTGAGAACATCGCGTTGATCTTATATTTTCTGGCAGTTATCACCACTCTGAGTGACCCTCGCTCAAATAAATACGGTGATAAAACTGAATGATAAAAGTGAATCTCGATGTGAAAAGACCTCATCTTACCACACTATCTTCTGACTATTTAAAAATCGCGACTGTTCATCAAAAATCAGATTCCCCTAATTTGCGTGCTTGTTTCGCTGTGGTTTCGCTGTGAGTTCATCATCCTCTCGATCAGTATATCAGCCCATGCACATCCCAAAGAAAGTGTTCTTTTTTCCAAAAAAAACTCTCAAGGTATTTCTATGTGACGTGATTATTTCATTTTCACTGAAAATTAAGAAATGCGTTTTTTTTTACTTTTCAGTTTTCTTCACTCTTTCATCGCAGCGCTCGTGAACTTTTAGTATATCGCCGGATATGTATTACATCTGAAAAAAAATTCAACTCAAAAATAAATGATGCAGTGATAATTGAAGCTATCGTGAAATTCAATTCTACGGGTAGTCTAGTCCACCTGTAAGATAAACTGCCCTAATAACGGCATGAAGAAGGGCAGATAATGAAATCCGTTCAATTTTTAAATTAACAATCTTGTTGTGAGACAATTCCCTCACAAAAGCATTCGAGAGGGATGTCGACGTCACGAGCCTTTCTAAAATTTGTTCCTCACATACGTCAGAGCCCCAATCCTCATGAACTTCCTTGGTCATCGCTGCCAGTTAGATAGGCCGTCTCTAGCCAATATCAGGCTATTTTACATCATATGAGACTGGCCCCGTCAGTGGCGAGTGTTCCTGTAAAGCTGAACGCGGCTTCTCAAATTATGTTTGGCCGGGTGATATATGAACAGTTGAAGTCACGGTTGCTGCTCCATCCGTGAGAGTGCGTCAGAAAAACACCGGTGATAATGCCGTCGTTTATTTAGAACCTTAGCACGATAATGTTGGCCGTTTATTAGAGCCGAAAGACGAGCAATAATCATTACAAATAGGTTATGAAAACACCATCGACGCAAACAAAGCCGCCACTACCTGTTCATTTCCGAATACGGCCATCGAAGGGGAAATTATAACCCGCAGTGTTAAAGAAATCAAGACCAATCGAACGAACACAGCTTTGAGCAAAACAACTTGCCATATTAAATTAAGATAAAAGAGATCGCAATAAACTACTTTCGACGTTAAAATATAACACATCACTCTTCACCAAGACCTTTACTCACAAATTCCCACACTTCTTTTCTAGCATTTCCTGTGAACAATAATTTCCACAATAAGGGATAGTATAGCACAACCGACAAAAGGGGCAGTAATAAAAAGCAAGTTATTGTCTTTATGCAACAACCTTCAGATAGTGATTTCATGAAAACAGCAAATATATGGGTGCATTGGTATTTCTGAAAACATATGAGCAATTTTTGAATTTTCGACAAGTGCAACATAATGCGCCGCACGGGACAAACTAAAAGTCACTTATTGTGGCTTTCTTGAGATTGTCTTATTTCTCGCGTCGATTTATTAAAAAAAAAACGCTATTCCTCTCATCTATATTGAAAAGGAGATGAGAATCGATGATATTCCAGTAACGTGGTCGATCCTGAGGTGACGAAATAATTTCTGAATGCATAAACCGACTTAAAACGAGCTGATCAAATACTCCACTCTTACTCGATTAGAAGCAACGCAACAATTTGCATGGCTATTCATCTTCATTGATATACTTGTAATTAACCATATTAAACTGTTTTTCATAAGAAATGACCAGTCGCAAATGTGACAGCAAATGAAAGAAATTTCGTCATCAACTCATGCGGTAAATTTTTGACGATAGGTAGTAAAGTCAATGATGGAATTTGAAGAAAAGGATACCAAATGTTGGATGCTCATATTTTCAAACGGTCAATTCAAAACGAACGATCTGTACGAGTGCAACTACTGTGATGAGTAATTCGGTGTTACTCATTCAATGCAAATACAGCAAACTGTGAGATGTGTTTTGTTGTCGGCACCTAGCATCTTGTGTTGTTATCACATGAGGCCACCAGTGAATGACATGAGGTGCTCCTCGCATATAAAGTATCTCTCAAATTTGCGATCTCTTGCAGAAAATAATTTATTGAAGAGTTACGCCGTTAAATAACAACTCTTTGAAAGCATGAGCACGATTTATGTTTAAAAAAAAACATTCTCGCTCTTCCTTTATAGGCCATTTGCGAGAACATAAAGTAGCAATTCTCGAGAGAAAGCAGTTTCCGCTCTCACCACCACTTTGAAGGAAAACTTTCATTTCAGGTGGCATGATGGTTTGAGAGAATCCCCCTTCATAGACACCCCTTTCGCCAAAGATTTTCTTCTGAACCTCGCTGCATTCATATGTGAGTGTTAAGATGTTTCAAAAGAGATGTTGACAAATCGTTTTTTCCAGCCCGGGAAGGTTGGTGGCAATTATTTGTCACCGCGTTACATAATCGCGCCTTCCTGCTATGACCCTCGAGAGCCATTCATTAGAGGCGCTGAAATTGGCGAAACTAAATTCAAAATAATCAGTAAGTTTGTTCGCAATTGAAGTATTTTTACGCTGGCGATATTTGTTTCTAAAAACAGAAAAATTCGCGAGTAATGTAGTTTGAATGTATAGTACTAGTAATTTTATAATGAAACACATATCAAAATTGCAGTGGAGAAGAAATAAAGACTGTGGAAGATGAGGAAGGCAACATCATCGCTGCCTGTTCCTCGTTTATTCAAAAGTAGACAAATAAATTGCGTCTGATCTCTTGCTTCATTTCTTTCTTTCTTTCTCATTGGTGAAGTTAAAATCCAATAAATAGGAAAATAATAAACGCAATGTTGAAGTATGCATTAAATGGCGGAAACACTCTTCGCCATTTTCACTGTGATGCTATGAACTGCCGTCATTTGAAATCTACAAAGTGCTTGTCGGACCATTTCCGTTCCATGCGTAGCTCTGTAGCTACTCTGGCCCCGAATGAATTGTCGCGCCGCTTTTATAGCCTCGTCGAGATCCGTCGTTCGCATCCATAGCCGCTGGTTATCTTGATGACAATGTTGTCAGTTAGCAGTCGTTGGAATGTGCTGTGAGAGCGTTTGAAGTCTTAGTCATATTGTTTTGTCTTTTTGCGTTCATGAAGAATTCGATTCGAAGATCACTTCGACAGTGCTCTTTCATAAACCATCGGATAACAACAGCTCTAATCTCTATGATTTGTACAGCCGTTTGTCATTTTATAGTTGTTGATGGTGGAGTCATAACTCACAATGACATCTCATTTGGAATAACTGTTACTGACAAAGGACAAATTTGGAGGTGCAAACAGGTCGGTGATCTGCACTCTACATCAATTCATTCAACCATTGTAAGTGCAGGCTGAATTTAAAAAAAAAGACTGAAATATGAATATTTAATGTCGGTCATTCGATTAATCCAAATAATGGTTGTATTTTTGATAGTTCAATCTCGGATAAACAGTAGGTGTCGTACAATGACATTTCAATTGTTCGTTGTTTTTCTTTTTTTTTGCGTGAGCTTAACTATGTTGATTGCAAAATTTAGCGATAGAGATGAGACAGCGGGAATGTTAGGTGATTGTTGGAATATTCCAGTCGAAGTTGAAGTGACTGGAATTAACTCAGTGTTAACAATTGAGCATTTACACGCAGTGATAGTCACACTAACATCTTGATAAAATTTTTTCATTGTTTCAAAGCACCTTTATTCGGATGGCATAGCTAAGCAACCTGCCTAAAAATGCATGCTGCTAAACTACAACACCCATATTTTTCTTCCAGTGGATTACTGACTGGTGGATTACTGATGGTACATGTGGAAAATTAATTACATTACTGGATTCGAAAAAAGCTACTAACCTAACGGGGTGTGGTGGTGAAAAATAGGGAAAGTGGAAGTCGCATTTCATGATGTGCCCGGAAGCGGTCTTTCTGGAGCAATACAAGGCATTGTCACGATAGGCTTCTTTGTAGCAACTCTAAATTGTCTGATGTACATTTCAGTCAGTAGAAGAAGAGATACGTATTGAAGAGGAAATAGAAGAACAAGATTCGGAAGAAGGTATTGTCTGTGGATACTTTCTTAGTGTTGTAGAGTAAAAACCGATATCTATGTGGTAAGAATGCATCAACTAAAACGGCAGTGCAAGTAAGACCCGTAAACAAAAGAGCGATTTGGTTATCCCCGCAAACCAGATCTCCTTCAATCACTCTAATACCTTTTTCGTATCCCACCGCCGTCCTAACCCTTGGAATGTTGTCTTTGCACAATGAAAAAAATGCAAAGTATTTAGAGCATCCACTTGGCAGTCGTACACATAGAAGTACTAGATTAAGATCTGTACTCGCTTCCCCTCCCTCCTCCCGCCTAATCTATGCGAACGGAAACCTCCACGCATACCTTTCAAGGTTGCTTGAAATAATGATGGGCGGTTTGAAATAACATCGACTTCATATAGGAGGGAAAGCCCATAAAAGAGTACGCTTCGTTGAATTTTTGATGATGTGAACATTCACATGTTGTCAACTATTGAAATAATGAGAAGGAGTGTTCAACAAAAACGCCGATAGCAAATGAAATCATTCGAAAGACTAGAAGGACGAGGAACGAATTGTTTACCCATTTCCAACAAGTGGAAGAAATGCATTTAGCTCATTCATAAAATATACGCCGAAAGCGCAATCTTTTTTAAACACTAAGTTAGACAACAGAGATCACCTTCAATACTCTTTCATCGAACATCACTCAACGGTTTTATAGTTGAATTTTTGATTTATCTCAGCGAATGCTTAGATATTTTTGATATAACCGCTGAAGTTAGGTATACCAAAAGCTGCGAGAGGAATTGAATTTGCGGCAATACCTTATTATTATAATTTTACGATTATCTATTCAGCAGAAGTACTTGTGGAGAATTCTGACAATGACGATAAAAGACAACGTTTGTTTCCATCTTTCTCTTATTTTATGGTGACTTTTTATCATAAATGTTGAGATATATAATCCTTCTGCCTTTCAAAGGAGTGGTCGCTTATTGAAAGCTATAATTATAAAATAATCAATATTCTACAAAAGATTTAGAAAAAAACGACTAGGAACAGAAAATTCCTCGCGGAATTCAACATATTCGATCTTTTGGCAGCCTAAAAGAGAATGCGTTTAGCTTTCAAGAAGATGAGACAGGAAATTGATGCGTTTAAATGTGCTCATCATGACAACGCTGGAAACCAATTAGTCTCTTTTTTCGTTTCCTTTTGCTTTCAAATTCCTTGAAAGCCAACACATTTTGTGGATAAAACAGCATTTCTTTCATATTGCTTATGAAGTTAACGAGAAACCATTAAGTTAATTTTACTGCAGTTTCTTTTCACATTAATTTTGTAAATGAAATTCAACAATGAACCAACTTTAAGTAAGTAGTGAATTCTTGATGACAGTTTGAAAGGTACATTGAAGAGCAAAAGAAACTCACTTTTGTATGAACTTCCTGAGATGCAATCCTGCTGCCCGCATCACATTCTAAGGCTGAGGTTTAAAGATCCAAGATGTTCCCTCAAGCAGTAAAGGTTTTTCGGTCGATTGGTCGAATAACAAAGGCTGCCAAACTTCAATGACCAAATATTTTGGAAAATAATGACCGAATATCCTAGAAAATCTTCTTGTTTTTACTTTTCAACTTCTTGCTTCAAGTGAAACTTGAAAATCTTCACATGCTAACTTTACCTTTTTAAAACTTCATTATCGCTCACCTTTAATCACAAAGAACTTATCTGATCAAGGTCCTTGAGCCAATCCTTGAGCCAATCGAATTTTGAATAGTTGACAGTTATTCTTTCCTGAAGTTCAGTTCGACTAGTTTTTGGATTTACTGCTGTAAACGAAACGACGTTAACTTCTCAAAAGTTTCCATCTTCTCTATTGCTGCGTGTAGATTTCGCATACATCTGTTTAATTTCATAAACTGGATGGGAAAATCGCAAATTTTTGGCCACTTATTGGTGTATTAAATTCAAAAGATAAAAACCGAACTTGTTCAATCGATTCATACGCTGCATAGTAACTCATACATACTCAGTATTACAAATTGATGTTGAAAAAAATGCGCCGAACGTCTGCTGTGCCGTTTCGAAAAATATATTGTTTCATTGCACGTGAGGAAGCGTGACTTTCTCGGAATTTTTATCGTTTCATTTCGAAAAAGCCAAATATTTTTTTCAAGTGTTTCATCTATCCCATTTTGGTTATTTCGAAGTAATTTTATTTTCATTCTTATTTTGAGATCCTTGAATGGGAAAAGCACAAAAGGTAAATGAATAAGAAGAATATATCAATAAAACAAATAATAAAAGCAACAACAAAATGAAAAAAGTAGAACGATCGCAGAGTATTTCGAGCAAATAGACTCAGACACCTTAGGGGTTAATGTGCCATAACAGCAATAATTTGACGATCAAAAACTAATCGCAGTGACGTTACTCCTTTATTTTTTGCATAATTTGATTTGACTTCTTGTGCATACAGAAGAGTAATGAATTTTTTCTTATTTCATTGAATTTGTTTCGATTCACAGATAACTCCGAAGAAAACGATAGCAGCGGTGAACCCAATAAAGCGCGCAGAAATGATAAGGTGGAATCGACGCCGAAATCAATGCAAAGAAATACTGAGAAGGAGCGATTGTCTTCGGAGGAAAAGCTGCCAGAGAATGTCAAAGAATACGAGCGTTCACCTTCAAAGAGAAAATCGATAGAGAGGACCGTTCAGCAGAAACGACCGCGTTCAAGAAGACAATCGGTAGTAAGATGTATGGAACAAGAACTGCCACTCTCAAAGAGTGAACGAGAACGACAGCTCTCGAAACTA
The DNA here is from genome assembly GCA_037389465.1 of Baylisascaris procyonis. Taxonomy (NCBI): domain Eukaryota; kingdom Metazoa; phylum Nematoda; class Chromadorea; order Rhabditida; family Ascarididae; genus Baylisascaris; species Baylisascaris procyonis. The sequence continues at coordinate 114,679 of JAZARR010000267.1, forward strand.
AAAGCACGGGAGAGATTCAGAGAAAAAGAAAGAGTATTACCTACAAAGAAGTCTGTCGAACGATTACTGGAGAAAGGACGGTTTCCACTGAAAAGAAACTTGCTCCGACGAGTTGAAGAGGAGAGAGCACAACAAGGTTGGCGGTTAAATGCATCGTACATCTTCACTCGAAAGCCATTTCGCGAAAGCATTTACTCTGGGTTATCACTGATTTTATAGCATTCCTCTTAGCTAGGTAAGCCGCCTCCAGCATACCTATTGCTATTTTATTTCAATGCATTTAGTGTACAAAACGGACAAATGAGCAGAACTTTCAGAATGATAAAGTGATTGTTTTCTTAAAAATGCAAATTTTCAGCGATCGCAAGAATTCTAAGTCTGAGAACGTTTTCTGCGCTTGTTTTATTCCCTTCACACGAATTCGCATTCATTTTACCTCGCATAGAATGTAAAAATCTACGAAAAATTACGAAATTTCTTATTGAATGATTTCGAAAGTTTTCACAAATTTTCCGAGGAAGGGCTGAGCCATCAAAAACGAGTCATATTTTCTGAATCACCATTTAAATCTAAACGCAATTCGCATTCAGTATCACCGATTTCTGATGGAAAATGGTTGCCGAACAACATCAACAGCTTTGCATTTCAAGTAACAGAAAGTGGATAATTTTCCAAACTTCGATTTTTGAGCTTTTCGAAACGATTGGAAATTGCATGAACTGATTTTTGAAATGGCTAAGGTACAAAAAAGTAACCATTTGAGAAGAAACTGAAGTCTTCTACGGATGCAGCGAATGATCAAGGATTCTTTTCAGGGTCCGAACGAGAACCGAGTTCTGCATCTTCCGGTAATTTTAAAATGTGTACATCTGCTCAATCATTTAAAAGTTAGCAAGTGTTGGCAAAAGCAGACCATAACGGTACGTCGCGGAGCGTGGAGAAAATTGATTAACTTCTTCTCCTCAAAGGTAACGTGGAAGAAAGTGAGGGATAAAAATGACAGGAATAAAAAACTATCAAAGAAAAACCTTTCATGTGGATGAGTGGCCTCTATTATCCTCCACCGGAAACAGTGAGAACGTAGCCTTGATGGAACTGAAACGAGATCCATATGAGGTATGATTAGGAAGAATCTGGCTTTCATCCCTTTCGAAATGTTTTTCTTCTGTATTTACGCAGTGATCCCGCAGATTCCACTTCCCCTCAGGCATTCCCTGTAGGCCTTTGTCCTAAACCACTGCAAGCAATTGCTGTAATCCGGCTTGTATCTCCTTCATCGTGTCAAACGGCTCCACTTTGGCCTTAATCTCATTTTAGAAGGCAAAAAAGTGACAAGGCATTGGATTTTGATGGATGGGCTGAATTCGATTGGTAATTTCTTAGGCGGTAACCGGACGAGCATCACGAAGAGCTCCGGCTTTCGGCCTCCCTTAGATGGGAGTGAGAGTGAAAACACTGAGTCTCGCCCACGGCTTCCTTCCTATGAACTCTCACATGCATTTAAAAGTAACAGTGGCATACTTTCCAATTTTAATGAAAAATTTCAAGCCATCCATTCGATCGCAGGGCAGCGCGGACAAAATGTTACGGAATTGCGCATAAAATGTTGCAGATTGACATTTGAAGGCCTATGGCATTGACCCTCAGTGAATCTAAAACACTGACCTTCACAAGCACGAGGCCATGGCTCTCAGCAACATTAAGATGCTGACCCTCCACCGCACCAGCTCGTATATTTAGTGCTATTGCCAAGCAACACCTCCGATTTCTTTCGCTAATTTTCTGCATTTTCATCCTCTATCCAGCCATTAAAAATAAAATAACGAGTGATAAGATGTTTTAATTCAAAATTCTTGACGGAAGAAGGGAGGGTTCTCAAATGTCTGTAACATGCTTAATCCCCTACACACTCATCTGTCATCTTATACCTGTAGAAACGTTCACTAGCATAGCCGGCGATTTAATGGCATTAACGACGAAGACTTCTGTAAATTTGCTCTCCAAAAGATGGTTGGTGATATCCTACCTATGCTTATTGAACGCATATAGGACAAAGAGTCCTGGAGTTTTAATCGGTCCCATTTCATGCTTGATCGCAACTTTTGCCTTCATTTTTAGCTGACCAAATCAACAGCGACCGGTTGAATTCGCTCATCTTCTCCTTTTTACTACGGTCATTTTATGGGTCTATTTCCGAGGCATTGCACGACATGAGTTGGTTCTCTATAGGTGCTAGCAGACTACACCGCTGTTACTGCAGAATCAATTACTGTAGAATCACTCAAGACCGATGCGACTTGGACTGAAATATTTGGCACCTACTCGCAATATCCTTGTCAGGGTTTGGGGGGATGGGTTCGTGGGAACACTTTTACCACTTTACTTTCAGATCTTGATGTGACCTAATTTCAGGCAAAGTGGAGCAATGTGCAAGTGGTATATTTTCATCTCCTTTGAAACTCGTGACTGTAATTGACGTGCTGAGGTCATTCCGTGAATCAGAAATAGAGAACGAGCTGTTATGTTACTGTTCACTAAATCTAAAAGAAGAGATCTATCAGAAGCTCCAGAAAACATTAAAACCTCAAATGGATCATTGAAAACTGTTTATTTACCACTGATATGTCGATGACTGCGATGCTAAGACGGAGTTCATTCAAAAAAGTGTTTCATATGCTGCAACCTCGATGCACTCTTACTAAAAGTTCTTTGTTTATTTGCACAGAATCATGGCCCTAACAGATACAGTCACCTGTTTTTATCGTATGAGAAATTAAATTTGCATATACGATGCATTCTGTCCATTACATTCAACGAATCGTTTGTCGAATCCGTAGAATGTTGATATTGGGCAGTGCACAGTCAGAAGAGCTGGATATCTGAGAACAAAATGGCTCTCGATAAACATCCTTATAGTTCTCTATATCCTCTCATATCCTTTCCTCTTCGCCCAAAATGCAGACGATAGCCTTTCTTGTTCAGCCATCCCAGCACCGATTTTTCTAGCCAGACATTTTTTACAATTTTAGTCCTATAATTCAAACTGTTTCAATCTAGGGGCGAAATATGAGCTTGCAATGGAGGACAACCTGAGCAACTTTGAAAACTGCATATACTGTATTCGGTCACCTTACAATGCATTCGCGAAGCAATGCTTCCTAGATGCTTCATCTACTTAGTGTGGGATCAGACTTCAACAAGTGAAACTGTTCCACTGCCTCATAACGTTCGGCCACTCCGTAATCTTCGGTAGGTGATGGCAGGTCCCCGAACAACAGAAGTCACTATCCTCGCTAATGAGCTTTGCTGAATATAGGCTATAGAATCTTCCATATGATTGGAATACAAGAGCCTGCTTTTGCTTTATATTGCATAAATTCAATGCGCAATCGAAATGTTCCCTTTATTAGCGAAATTATGGTTATTTTGATCATCACATATTACAAGGATTGTTTCCGGCATACTGTGCGGTAAAAGGAACATAAGAGTGAAGAAAACTAGAGTTATAGATCTAGCTATTTCTGACACCGAAAAGTTCATGCCGAATTTTTTTTAGATCATCATTGCGACTATTTGTTCACCGAAAGTGAGTCAGGAGTGGAGACGCGCGGCTCATCATCACCGCAAGAAACGAAAGTCACCAAGAAAAGCAAGCGCACAAGTAGAAAATAATCTCTCTACGCAGAAAACCCTTCTTAAATGTCCACTAATTCTTATGCAAACTAAAGGGATTGTAATCTTGTTGCGTTTGCATGGAAGCAAAGCAATGGAAACAAGCATGATGATGATGCTCGAACCCAAGTAGTAAACTTACAGTTATCATGGAAGTAAGTAAATTTTGGTGGTTTTTTACTCCTTCTTCCGGAATGCAAAAATTCCTTGCAGCATTTAGATTTGTATAGGCCGAGTGCGCTCAGTGTTCATTTGGTATACATGGAGAGCTTTGGGCGCTGTGCATAACGCTAGTGTTTCTTCATACCAGGAGCAAAGAAGGGCGGAAGGTCAGAATTTCAATTTTAAGTAACAAGTCCCATCCAGAAAACCAGTAAAGTGTCGTTTTACTTCCTGTTAAGAGGTGCAGTTGTTTTCACGTCAGGCTTCAGGTCGGGGTCCTGCAGGATACAGCTGTTTCGAAGATGTAAAAGAGATCGAAATCAATCCTATTACCCATATAATATTTATACTTTCAAACTTTATATTGGAGGGGTTTTGTGTATGAAGCGTTGCATGCGAATGAGAAATATTGAATGAGCGCTAAATGTGAAATTAAATAGAGGAAGCAGTTGTATACGATGTTCAGCGCTCACCAAAAGCGCGTATACCCGCATAACCTGGAATAAAACTCATAAGGATTTTATACACATATACCCCATAAGTGAAAATCTGGGCGCTTTTATCAGGGGTAGACTTATTGACCGCGAAAAATCCCTTCTAAAAGGTCGAGAAACATGCGTTATTTGGGGGGGGGGAGTGCACGAGGAGGGGCGTTGAGAGAGATATTTTATTTGGGAAGTAAATCAAGCGTTGCTGTGAGAAATGAAATCCAAACCTAGAATTATCAGCGATGTAAAAAAGGAATGGGATGACATCGCCTGCTATACATCAACGGGTTGTAGAATTAGAGAACGTAAGTATAATATCTTCTATAAAAAATCACATCAAGCTATAAAATTGCAATACGATAAGGTATGACTTAAAACTCATCATTAACAACGCAATGCAAACAATAACGGTATTATGATGGGTTCGTTCTGGTATGATTCAAGTGAGCCGATTGCTTATCGCCAACCTAGTATTCTAAATTTGAATTGCCAACACAATTAAAATATGCAATAAAATGTGTTCAAGTTTTCACAGAACTGACAGCATATACAGGCCTTATAAAAATGATTGTTTGCTAACCTGACTGGCTGGGATGTCACCTCAGCAGTTGTAAAATGACCCTTCTTAAGCAATATCTAGGTATATTTAAACGTCTGTAACGCCTTTCAAATCAGATGAATCTGCATGAAAGATATATAGCAATCACTCAGTGGTAAAGACCATACTGAGATATTTCTGCAATGCCACCTTCAAGTGGTTCGCGAGTTGGTGCTTTCGATCAGACATATACAAGCACACACATCGACATACATCAGCATGAAGTCATTATAATATACTCTGCAACTACAAATTATAGAAAATAAAGTAAAAGGGATTAGAGTAAAATCGACTAACAGAAGGAACAGCGAAAGAAAACGTGCACGATTACGGTTTTATTAATTAGCAGAGGGCTTATTAATAAAGGGTGATTTATGCTTAGTGAATTTGTGTAGCAAATTGTGCGAGACAACTTGCAATTACTTAGAGTGAGGGTTAGCCGTTGAGAGGTGTTCGATTCATTGGTGGATGAATCGATTCCATAATTTCGATAAAAAACACAAAAAAAGAAGAGGGAACGAACCAATTAACGAAGATTATTTTTATTTTTTGAGCTTATCGTAGATTCAGCACCAACATGAGGAACTCTGCCTCCAGCAACGGCTACTTTTTTGTAGCCGTATTACTCCTCATACATCTTAAAGCAGTTCCGGAAAATTTTTCATATTCAGGGTTTGTCTCACAAATCCGCACCCACCTCGAAAAATGTTCCCTGGACCCCCAAAATACAACGGAGGAAAGAAATCAAAAATCTAACTTAGAGACAAAACCTAAAAAGGAGAAAGCTTAAGTATGAAAAAATACTTAAACCGGGTTATTTCCGGAATTCACTCAACAACATATCACGAAAAACTAATGGTCACGTTTGCGCCTTATCCTCAACACACATGCAAAAAATTAGCTGAAAATACATAAACCATAAAGAGATATCGTTGGGGAAAGCAAAAATGAGTTAGTGATCTTCTGTATATATATAGAACTTGCGTATTGCATTAACTCTTTGTTTTATTACTTTCGATCATTTTTCTATTGCTTTATATTGCATTACTTCTTTAACTCAATTTAATCCATGAAACTTTGCTCATATAATGTCAAGCTTTAGCTTTACTTCTGAGGAAATTTAAATCGTCAGGAGAAAAGAGTTGCCCATTTGGTCACGCAAAGTCCAAATACTATTTCTTATCTTGGTCGGCCAAAATAAAGTCAGTGACACAAGTGGACACATATATAAGATAAGAAATAGTATACTTCCTATTGACGTAGGAATCATTTCTTATTCCATTCGCTGCACAGAGAAGAAGGCTCTTAAAACTTTTAAATCCTTGCATCTATTTAAGTGTTATGAATGCTTGCAGGCGTATTGAGGTCTCTTGTTTGCAACAAAACTTACTGAAGCAACGCATCCATGAAATTCCACTGTAACGTAGTATATGAACGCGTTTATCGTTTGCAGTAGAAATATGACGGGTAGAAGTGCGCTGAAATTTTCGACGATTTTGTTTATCATATCTCACTTGGTTGCAACTTAAATGGCACATGCTAGAGCAACACTGACTGACAGTATTTGACATTAATGCTGACGATTCAATGCAGCGACGGTCTCCTCGTCTGCAATGAATCGTGCTTGTCGAGAGGCTTTAATTTGGATTCAAATAGAAGACTAGAATTTCAAGTATGCTTACCTTATTAGATGATTCATTGTTATCGCCACTTACGGTGGTTGCTGCAAAGTAAATAAATAATTTATGAGTATTTCTTTATAATATATTTGCAAGCTTTCAAATCAATAAGTTCTGCTACATCTGCTTAGCATTATGTTCATCGTCTTCTCACCCCCTACCCTTCTAGACTTCTTTCATATTCTTCAGTTTGCGGCACTGATAGCATTGAGATTAGTAATTTAATATAAAATGTTGAGAGATACTAAGAACTTCCTGGGCGGTCACAAAAATAATACTTAACAGCACTGGTGCACTTGATAACAAATGTTTCGTAAGGTACTCGATTTCAGCGCACTTCTACCCGTCATATTTCTACTGCAAACGATAAACGCGTTCATATACTACGTTACAGTGGAATTTCATGGATGCGTTGCTTCAGTAAGTTTTGTTGCAAACAAGAGACCTCAATACGCCTGCAAGCATTCATAACACTTAAATAGATGCAAGGATTTAAAAGTTTTAAGAGCCTTCTTCTCTGTGCAGCGAATGGAATAAGAAATGATTCCTACGTCAATAGGAAGTATACTATTTCTTATCTTATATATGTGTCCACTTGTGTCACTGACTTTATTTTGGCCGACCAAGATAAGAAATAGTATTTGGACTTTGCGTGACCAAATGGGCAACTCTTTTCTCCTGACGATTTAAATTTCCTCAGAAGTAAAGCTAAAGCTTGACATTATATGAGCAAAGTTTCATGGATTAAATTGAGTTAAAGAAGTAATGCAATATAAAGCAATAGAAAAATGATCGAAAGTAATAAAACAAAGAGTTAATGCAATACGCAAGTTCTATATATATACAGAAGATCACTAACTCATTTTTGCTTTCCCCAACGATATCTCTTTATGGTTTATGTATTTTCAGCTAATTTTTTGCATGTGTGTTGAGGATAAGGCGCAAACGTGACCATTAGTTTTTCGTGATATGTTGTTGAGTGAATTCCGGAAATAACCCGGTTTAAGTATTTTTTCATACTTAAGCTTTCTCCTTTTTAGGTTTTGTCTCTAAGTTAGATTTTTGATTTCTTTCCTCCGTTGTATTTTGGGGGTCCAGGGAACATTTTTCGAGGTGGGTGCGGATTTGTGAGACAAACCCTGAATATGAAAACTTTTCCGGAACTGCTTTAAGATGTATGAGGAGTAATACGGCTACAAAAAAGTAGCCGTTGCTGGAGGCAGAGTTCCTCATGTTGGTGCTGAATCTACGATAAGCTCAAAAAATAAAAATAATCTTCGTTAATTGGTTCGTTCCCTCTTCTTTTTTTGTGTTTTTTATCGAAATTATGGAATCGATTCATCCACCAATGAATCGAACACCTCTCAACGGCTAACCCTCACTCTAAGTAATTGCAAGTTGTCTCGCACAATTTGCTACACAAATTCACTAAGCATAAATCACCCTTTATTAATAAGCCCTCTGCTAATTAATAAAACCGTAATCGTGCACGTTTTCTTTCGCTGTTCCTTCTGTTAGTCGATTTTACTCTAATCCCTTTTACTTTATTTTCTATAATTTGTAGTTGCAGAGTATATTATAATGACTTCATGCTGATGTATGTCGATGTGTGTGCTTGTATATGTCTGATCGAAAGCACCAACTCGCGAACCACTTGAAGGTGGCATTGCAGAAATATCTCAGTATGGTCTTTACCACTGAGTGATTGCTATATATCTTTCATGCAGATTCATCTGATTTGAAAGGCGTTACAGACGTTTAAATATACCTAGATATTGCTTAAGAAGGGTCATTTTACAACTGCTGAGGTGACATCCCAGCCAGTCAGGTTAGCAAACAATCATTTTTATAAGGCCTGTATATGCTGTCAGTTCTGTGAAAACTTGAACACATTTTATTGCATATTTTAATTGTGTTGGCAATTCAAATTTAGAATACTAGGTTGGCGATAAGCAATCGGCTCACTTGAATCATACCAGAACGAACCCATCATAATACCGTTATTGTTTGCATTGCGTTGTTAATGATGAGTTTTAAGTCATACCTTATCGTATTGCAATTTTATAGCTTGATGTGATTTTTTATAGAAGATATTATACTTACGTTCTCTAATTCTACAACCCGTTGATGTATAGCAGGCGATGTCATCCCATTCCTTTTTTACATCGCTGATAATTCTAGGTTTGGATTTCATTTCTCACAGCAACGCTTGATTTACTTCCCAAATAAAATATCTCTCTCAACGCCCCTCCTCGTGCACTCCCCCCCCAAATAACGCATGTTTCTCGACCTTTTAGAAGGGATTTTTCGCGGTCAATAAGTCTACCCCTGATAAAAGCGCCCAGATTTTCACTTATGGGGTATATGTGTATAAAATCCTTATGAGTTTTATTCCAGGTTATGCGGGTATACGCGCTTTTGGTGAGCGCTGAACATCGTATACAACTGCTTCCTCTATTTAATTTCACATTTAGCGCTCATTCAATATTTCTCATTCGCATGCAACGCTTCATACACAAAACCCTCCAATATAAAGTTTGAAAGTATAAATATTATATGGGTAATAGGATTGATTTCGATCTCTTTTACATCTTCGAAACAGCTGTATCCTGCAGGACCCCGACCTGAAGCCTGACGTGAAAACAACTGCACCTCTTAACAGGAAGTAAAACGACACTTTACTGGTTTTCTGGATGGGACTTGTTACTTAAAATTGAAATTCTGACCTTCCGCCCTTCTTTGCTCCTGGTATGAAGAAACACTAGCGTTATGCACAGCGCCCAAAGCTCTCCATGTATACCAAATGAACACTGAGCGCACTCGGCCTATACAAATCTAAATGCTGCAAGGAATTTTTGCATTCCGGAAGAAGGAGTAAAAAACCACCAAAATTTACTTACTTCCATGATAACTGTAAGTTTACTACTTGGGTTCGAGCATCATCATCATGCTTGTTTCCATTGCTTTGCTTCCATGCAAACGCAACAAGATTACAATCCCTTTAGTTTGCATAAGAATTAGTGGACATTTAAGAAGGGTTTTCTGCGTAGAGAGATTATTTTCTACTTGTGCGCTTGCTTTTCTTGGTGACTTTCGTTTCTTGCGGTGATGATGAGCCGCGCGTCTCCTCCTGACTCACTTTCGGTGAACAAATAGTCGCAATGATGATCTAAAAAAATTCGGCATGAACTTTTCGGTGTCAGAAATAGCTAGATCTATAACTCTAGTTTTCTTCACTCTTATGTTCCTTTTACCGCACAGTATGCCGGAAACAATCCTTGTAATATGTGATGATCAAAATAACCATAATTTCGCTAATAAAGGGAACATTTCGATTGCGCATTGAATTTATGCAATATAAAGCAAAAGCAGGCTCTTGTATTCCAATCATATGGAAGATTCTATAGCCTATATTCAGCAAAGCTCATTAGCGAGGATAGTGACTTCTGTTGTTCGGGGACCTGCCATCACCTACCGAAGATTACGGAGTGGCCGAACGTTATGAGGCAGTGGAACAGTTTCACTTGTTGAAGTCTGATCCCACACTAAGTAGATGAAGCATCTAGGAAGCATTGCTTCGCGAATGCATTGTAAGGTGACCGAATACAGTATATGCAGTTTTCAAAGTTGCTCAGGTTGTCCTCCATTGCAAGCTCATATTTCGCCCCTAGATTGAAACAGTTTGAATTATAGGACTAAAATTGTAAAAAATGTTTGGCTAGAAAAAATCGGTGCTGGGATGGCTGAACAAGAAAGGCTATCGTCTGCATTTTGGGCGAAGAGGAAAGGATATGAGAGGATATAGAGAACTATAAGGATGTTTATCGAGAGCCATTTTGTTCTCAGATATCCAGCTCTTCTGACTGTGCACTGCCCAATATCAACATTCTACGGATTCGACAAACGATTCGTTGAATGTAATGGACAGAATGCATCGTATATGCAAATTTAATTTCTCATACGATAAAAACAGGTGACTGTATCTGTTAGGGCCATGATTCTGTGCAAATAAACAAAGAACTTTTAGTAAGAGTGCATCGAGGTTGCAGCATATGAAACACTTTTTTGAATGAACTCCGTCTTAGCATCGCAGTCATCGACATATCAGTGGTAAATAAACAGTTTTCAATGATCCATTTGAGGTTTTAATGTTTTCTGGAGCTTCTGATAGATCTCTTCTTTTAGATTTAGTGAACAGTAACATAACAGCTCGTTCTCTATTTCTGATTCACGGAATGACCTCAGCACGTCAATTACAGTCACGAGTTTCAAAGGAGATGAAAATATACCACTTGCACATTGCTCCACTTTGCCTGAAATTAGGTCACATCAAGATCTGAAAGTAAAGTGGTAAAAGTGTTCCCACGAACCCATCCCCCAAACCCTGACAAGGATATTGCGAGTAGGTGCCAAATATTTCAGTCCAAGTCGCATCGGTCTTGAGTGATTCTACAGTAATTGATTCTGCAGTAACAGCGGTGTAGTCTGCTAGCACCTATAGAGAACCAACTCATGTCGTGCAATGCCTCGGAAATAGACCCATAAAATGACCGTAGTAAAAAGGAGAAGATGAGCGAATTCAACCGGTCGCTGTTGATTTGGTCAGCTAAAAATGAAGGCAAAAGTTGCGATCAAGCATGAAATGGGACCGATTAAAACTCCAGGACTCTTTGTCCTATATGCGTTCAATAAGCATAGGTAGGATATCACCAACCATCTTTTGGAGAGCAAATTTACAGAAGTCTTCGTCGTTAATGCCATTAAATCGCCGGCTATGCTAGTGAACGTTTCTACAGGTATAAGATGACAGATGAGTGTGTAGGGGATTAAGCATGTTACAGACATTTGAGAACCCTCTCTTCTTCCGTCAAGAATTTTGAATTAAAACATCTTATCACTCGTTATTTTATTTTTAATGGCTGGATAGAGGATGAAAATGCAGAAAATTAGCGAAAGAAATCGGAGGTGTTGCTTGGCAATAGCACTAAATATACGAGCTGGTGCGGTGGAGGGTCAGCATCTTAATGTTGCTGAGAGCCATGGCCTCGTGCTTGTGAAGGTCAGTGTTTTAGATTCACTGAGGGTCAATGCCATAGGCCTTCAAATGTCAATCTGCAACATTTTATGCGCAATTCCGTAACATTTTGTCCGCGCTGCCCTGCGATCGAATGGATGGCTTGAAATTTTTCATTAAAATTGGAAAGTATGCCACTGTTACTTTTAAATGCATGTGAGAGTTCATAGGAAGGAAGCCGTGGGCGAGACTCAGTGTTTTCACTCTCACTCCCATCTAAGGGAGGCCAAAAGCCGGAGCTCTTCGTGATGCTCGTCCGGTTACCGCCTAAGAAATTACCAATCGAATTCAGCCCATCCATCAAAATCCAATGCCTTGTCACTTTTTTGCCTTCTAAAATGAGATTAAGGCCAAAGTGGAGCCGTTTGACACGATGAAGGAGATACAAGCCGGATTACAGCAATTGCTTGCAGTGGTTTAGGACAAAGGCCTACAGGGAATGCCTGAGGGGAAGTGGAATCTGCGGGATCACTGCGTAAATACAGAAGAAAAACATTTCGAAAGGGATGAAAGCCAGATTCTTCCTAATCATACCTCATATGGATCTCGTTTCAGTTCCATCAAGGCTACGTTCTCACTGTTTCCGGTGGAGGATAATAGAGGCCACTCATCCACATGAAAGGTTTTTCTTTGATAGTTTCTTATTCCTGTCATTTTTATCCCTCACTTTCTTCCACGTTACCTTTGAGGAGAAGAAGTTAATCAATTTTCTCCACGCTCCGCGACGTACCGTTATGGTCTGCTTTTGCCAACACTTGCTAACTTTTAAATGATTGAGCAGATGTACACATTTTAAAATTACCGGAAGATGCAGAACTCGGTTCTCGTTCGGACCCTGAAAAGAATCCTTGATCATTCGCTGCATCCGTAGAAGACTTCAGTTTCTTCTCAAATGGTTACTTTTTTGTACCTTAGCCATTTCAAAAATCAGTTCATGCAATTTCCAATCGTTTCGAAAAGCTCAAAAATCGAAGTTTGGAAAATTATCCACTTTCTGTTACTTGAAATGCAAAGCTGTTGATGTTGTTCGGCAACCATTTTCCATCAGAAATCGGTGATACTGAATGCGAATTGCGTTTAGATTTAAATGGTGATTCAGAAAATATGACTCGTTTTTGATGGCTCAGCCCTTCCTCGGAAAATTTGTGAAAACTTTCGAAATCATTCAATAAGAAATTTCGTAATTTTTCGTAGATTTTTACATTCTATGCGAGGTAAAATGAATGCGAATTCGTGTGAAGGGAATAAAACAAGCGCAGAAAACGTTCTCAGACTTAGAATTCTTGCGATCGCTGAAAATTTGCATTTTTAAGAAAACAATCACTTTATCATTCTGAAAGTTCTGCTCATTTGTCCGTTTTGTACACTAAATGCATTGAAATAAAATAGCAATAGGTATGCTGGAGGCGGCTTACCTAGCTAAGAGGAATGCTATAAAATCAGTGATAACCCAGAGTAAATGCTTTCGCGAAATGGCTTTCGAGTGAAGATGTACGATGCATTTAACCGCCAACCTTGTTGTGCTCTCTCCTCTTCAACTCGTCGGAGCAAGTTTCTTTTCAGTGGAAACCGTCCTTTCTCCAGTAATCGTTCGACAGACTTCTTTGTAGGTAATACTCTTTCTTTTTCTCTGAATCTCTCCCGTGCTTTTAGTTTCGAGAGCTGTCGTTCTCGTTCACTCTTTGAGAGTGGCAGTTCTTGTTCCATACATCTTACTACCGATTGTCTTCTTGAACGCGGTCGTTTCTGCTGAACGGTCCTCTCTATCGATTTTCTCTTTGAAGGTGAACGCTCGTATTCTTTGACATTCTCTGGCAGCTTTTCCTCCGAAGACAATCGCTCCTTCTCAGTATTTCTTTGCATTGATTTCGGCGTCGATTCCACCTTATCATTTCTGCGCGCTTTATTGGGTTCACCGCTGCTATCGTTTTCTTCGGAGTTATCTGTGAATCGAAACAAATTCAATGAAATAAGAAAAAATTCATTACTCTTCTGTATGCACAAGAAGTCAAATCAAATTATGCAAAAAATAAAGGAGTAACGTCACTGCGATTAGTTTTTGATCGTCAAATTATTGCTGTTATGGCACATTAACCCCTAAGGTGTCTGAGTCTATTTGCTCGAAATACTCTGCGATCGTTCTACTTTTTTCATTTTGTTGTTGCTTTTATTATTTGTTTTATTGATATATTCTTCTTATTCATTTACCTTTTGTGCTTTTCCCATTCAAGGATCTCAAAATAAGAATGAAAATAAAATTACTTCGAAATAACCAAAATGGGATAGATGAAACACTTGAAAAAAATATTTGGCTTTTTCGAAATGAAACGATAAAAATTCCGAGAAAGTCATGCTTCCTCACGTGCAATGAAACAATATATTTTTCGAAACGGCACAGCAGACGTTCGGCGCATTTTTTTCAACATCAATTTGTAATACTGAGTATGTATGAGTTACTATGCAGCGTATGAATCGATTGAACAAGTTCGGTTTTTATCTTTTGAATTTAATACACCAATAAGTGGCCAAAAATTTGCGATTTTCCCATCCAGTTTATGAAATTAAACAGATGTATGCGAAATCTACACGCAGCAATAGAGAAGATGGAAACTTTTGAGAAGTTAACGTCGTTTCGTTTACAGCAGTAAATCCAAAAACTAGTCGAACTGAACTTCAGGAAACAATAACTGTCAACTATTCAAAATTCGATTGGCTCAAGGATTGGCTCAAGGACCTTGATCAGATAAGTTCTTTGTGATTAAAGGTGAGCGATAATGAAGTTTTAAAAAGGTAAAGTTAGCATGTGAAGATTTTCAAGTTTCACTTGAAGCAAGAAGTTGAAAAGTAAAAACAAGAAGATTTTCTAGGATATTCGGTCATTATTTTCCAAAATATTTGGTCATTGAAGTTTGGCAGCCTTTGTTATTCGACCAATCGACCGAAAAACCTTTACTGCTTGAGGGAACATCTTGGATCTTTAAACCTCAGCCTTAGAATGTGATGCGGGCAGCAGGATTGCATCTCAGGAAGTTCATACAAAAGTGAGTTTCTTTTGCTCTTCAATGTACCTTTCAAACTGTCATCAAGAATTCACTACTTACTTAAAGTTGGTTCATTGTCGAATTTCATTTACAAAATTAATGTGAAAAGAAACTGCAGTAAAATTAACTTAATGGTTTCTCGTTAACTTCATAAGCAATATGAAAGAAATGCTGTTTTATCCACAAAATGTGTTGGCTTCCAAGGAATTTGAAAGCAAAAGGAAACGAAAAAAGAGACTAATTGGTTTCCAGCGTTGTCATGATGAGCACATTTAAACGCATCAATTTCCTGTCTCATCTTCTTGAAAGCTAAACGCATTCTCTTTTAGGCTGCCAAAAGATCGAATATGTTGAATTCCGCGAGGAATTTTCTGTTCCTAGTCGTTTTTTTCTAAATCTTTTGTAGAATATTGATTATTTTATAATTATAGCTTTCAATAAGCGACCACTCCTTTGAAAGGCAGAAGGATTATATATCTCAACATTTATGATAAAAAGTCACCATAAAATAAGAGAAAGATGGAAACAAACGTTGTCTTTTATCGTCATTGTCAGAATTCTCCACAAGTACTTCTGCTGAATAGATAATCGTAAAATTATAATAATAAGGTATTGCCGCAAATTCAATTCCTCTCGCAGCTTTTGGTATACCTAACTTCAGCGGTTATATCAAAAATATTTAAGCATTCGCTGAGATAAATCAAAAATTCAACTATAAAACCGTTGAGTGATGTTCGATGAAAGAGTATTGAAGGTGATCTCTGTTGTCTAACTTAGTGTTTAAAAAAAGATTGCGCTTTCGGCGTATATTTTATGAATGAGCTAAATGCATTTCTTCCACTTGTTGGAAATGGGTAAACAATTCGTTCCTCGTCCTTCTAGTCTTTCGAATGATTTCATTTGCTATCGGCGTTTTTGTTGAACACTCCTTCTCATTATTTCAATAGTTGACAACATGTGAATGTTCACATCATCAAAAATTCAACGAAGCGTACTCTTTTATGGGCTTTCCCCTCCTATATGAAGTCGATTTTATTTCAAACCGCCCATCATTATTTCAAGCAACCTTGAAAGGTATGCGTGGAGGTTTCCGTTCGCATAGATTAGGCGGGAGGAGGGAGGGGAAGCGAGTACAGATCTTAATCTAGTACTTCTATGTGTACGACTGCCAAGTGGATGCTCTAAATACTTTGCATTTTTTTCATTGTGCAAAGACAACATTCCAAGGGTTAGGACGGCGGTGGGATACGAAAAAGGTATTAGAGTGATTGAAGGAGATCTGGTTTGCGGGGATAACCAAATCGCTCTTTTGTTTACGGGTCTTACTTGCACTGCCGTTTTAGTTGATGCATTCTTACCACATAGATATCGGTTTTTACTCTACAACACTAAGAAAGTGTCCACAGACAATACCTTCTTCCGAATCTTGTTCTTCTATTTCCTCTTCAATACGTATCTCTTCTTCTACTGACTGAAATGTACATCAGACAATTTAGAGTTGCTACAAAGAAGCCTATCGTGACAATGCCTTGTATTGCTCCAGAAAGACCGCTTCCGGGCACATCATGAAATGCGACTTCCACTTTCCCTATTTTTCACCACCACACCCCGTTAGGTTAGTAGCTTTTTTCGAATCCAGTAATGTAATTAATTTTCCACATGTACCATCAGTAATCCACCAGTCAGTAATCCACTGGAAGAAAAATATGGGTGTTGTAGTTTAGCAGCATGCATTTTTAGGCAGGTTGCTTAGCTATGCCATCCGAATAAAGGTGCTTTGAAACAATGAAAAAATTTTATCAAGATGTTAGTGTGACTATCACTGCGTGTAAATGCTCAATTGTTAACACTGAGTTAATTCCAGTCACTTCAACTTCGACTGGAATATTCCAACAATCACCTAACATTCCCGCTGTCTCATCTCTATCGCTAAATTTTGCAATCAACATAGTTAAGCTCACGCAAAAAAAAAGAAAAACAACGAACAATTGAAATGTCATTGTACGACACCTACTGTTTATCCGAGATTGAACTATCAAAAAAATACAACCATTATTTGGATTAATCGAATGACCGACATTAAATATTCATATTTCAGTCTTTTTTTTAAATTCAGCCTGCACTTACAATGGTTGAATGAATTGATGTAGAGTGCAGATCACCGACCTGTTTGCACCTCCAAATTTGTCCTTTGTCAGTAACAGTTATTCCAAATGAGATGTCATTGTGAGTTATGACTCCACCATCAACAACTATAAAATGACAAACGGCTGTACAAATCATAGAGATTAGAGCTGTTGTTATCCGATGGTTTATGAAAGAGCACTGTCGAAGTGATCTTCGAATCGAATTCTTCATGAACGCAAAAAGACAAAACAATATGACTAAGACTTCAAACGCTCTCACAGCACATTCCAACGACTGCTAACTGACAACATTGTCATCAAGATAACCAGCGGCTATGGATGCGAACGACGGATCTCGACGAGGCTATAAAAGCGGCGCGACAATTCATTCGGGGCCAGAGTAGCTACAGAGCTACGCATGGAACGGAAATGGTCCGACAAGCACTTTGTAGATTTCAAATGACGGCAGTTCATAGCATCACAGTGAAAATGGCGAAGAGTGTTTCCGCCATTTAATGCATACTTCAACATTGCGTTTATTATTTTCCTATTTATTGGATTTTAACTTCACCAATGAGAAAGAAAGAAAGAAATGAAGCAAGAGATCAGACGCAATTTATTTGTCTACTTTTGAATAAACGAGGAACAGGCAGCGATGATGTTGCCTTCCTCATCTTCCACAGTCTTTATTTCTTCTCCACTGCAATTTTGATATGTGTTTCATTATAAAATTACTAGTACTATACATTCAAACTACATTACTCACGAATTTTTCTGTTTTTAGAAACAAATATCGCCAGCGTAAAAATACTTCAATTGCGAACAAACTTACTGATTATTTTGAATTTAGTTTCGCCAATTTCAGCGCCTCTAATGAATGGCTCTCGAGGGTCATAGCAGGAAGGCGCGATTATGTAACGCGGTGACAAATAATTGCCACCAACCTTCCCGGGCTGGAAAAAACGATTTGTCAACATCTCTTTTGAAACATCTTAACACTCACATATGAATGCAGCGAGGTTCAGAAGAAAATCTTTGGCGAAAGGGGTGTCTATGAAGGGGGATTCTCTCAAACCATCATGCCACCTGAAATGAAAGTTTTCCTTCAAAGTGGTGGTGAGAGCGGAAACTGCTTTCTCTCGAGAATTGCTACTTTATGTTCTCGCAAATGGCCTATAAAGGAAGAGCGAGAATGTTTTTTTAAACATAAATCGTGCTCATGCTTTCAAAGAGTTGTTATTTAACGGCGTAACTCTTCAATAAATTATTTTCTGCAAGAGATCGCAAATTTGAGAGATACTTTATATGCGAGGAGCACCTCATGTCATTCACTGGTGGCCTCATGTGATAACAACACAAGATGCTAGGTGCCGACAACAAAACACATCTCACAGTTTGCTGTATTTGCATTGAATGAGTAACACCGAATTACTCATCACAGTAGTTGCACTCGTACAGATCGTTCGTTTTGAATTGACCGTTTGAAAATATGAGCATCCAACATTTGGTATCCTTTTCTTCAAATTCCATCATTGACTTTACTACCTATCGTCAAAAATTTACCGCATGAGTTGATGACGAAATTTCTTTCATTTGCTGTCACATTTGCGACTGGTCATTTCTTATGAAAAACAGTTTAATATGGTTAATTACAAGTATATCAATGAAGATGAATAGCCATGCAAATTGTTGCGTTGCTTCTAATCGAGTAAGAGTGGAGTATTTGATCAGCTCGTTTTAAGTCGGTTTATGCATTCAGAAATTATTTCGTCACCTCAGGATCGACCACGTTACTGGAATATCATCGATTCTCATCTCCTTTTCAATATAGATGAGAGGAATAGCGTTTTTTTTTAATAAATCGACGCGAGAAATAAGACAATCTCAAGAAAGCCACAATAAGTGACTTTTAGTTTGTCCCGTGCGGCGCATTATGTTGCACTTGTCGAAAATTCAAAAATTGCTCATATGTTTTCAGAAATACCAATGCACCCATATATTTGCTGTTTTCATGAAATCACTATCTGAAGGTTGTTGCATAAAGAGACAATAACTTGCTTTTTATTACTGCCCCTTTTGTCGGTTGTGCTATACTATCCCTTATTGTGGAAATTATTGTTCACAGGAAATGCTAGAAAAGAAGTGTGGGAATTTGTGAGTAAAGGTCTTGGTGAAGAGTGATGTGTTATATTTTAACGACGAAAGTAGTTTATTGCGATCTCTTTTATCTTAATTTAATATGGCAAGTTGTTTTGCTCAAAGCTGTGTTCGTTCGATTGGTCTTGATTTCTTTAACACTGCGGGTTATAATTTCCCCTTCGATGGCCGTATTCGGAAATGAACAGGTAGTGGCGGCTTTGTTTGCGTCGATGGTGTTTTCATAACCTATTTGTAATGATTATTGCTCGTCTTTCGGCTCTAATAAACGGCCAACATTATCGTGCTAAGGTTCTAAATAAACGACGGCATTATCACCGGTGTTTTTCTGACGCACTCTCACGGATGGAGCAACAACCGTAACTTCAACTGTTCATATATCACCCAGCCAAACATAATTTGAGAAGCCGCGTTCAGCTTTACAGGAAAATTTCACCAGTGCACTCGCCACTGACGGGGCCAGTCTCATATGATGTAAAATAGCCTGATATTGGCTAGAGACGGCCTATCTGACTGGCAGCGATGACCAAGGAAGTTCATGAGGATTGGGGCTCTGACGTATGTGAGGAACAAATTTTAGAAAGGCTCGTGACGTCGACATCCCTCTCGAATGCTTTTGTGAGGGAATTGTCTCACAACAAGATTGTTAATTTAAAAATTGAACGGATTTCATTATCTGCCCTTCTTCATGCCGTTATTAGGGCAGTTTATCTTACAGGTGGACTAGACTACCCGTAGAATTGAATTTCACGATAGCTTCAATTATCACTGCATCATTTATTTTTGAGTTGAATTTTTTTCAGATGTAATACATATCCGGCGATATACTAAAAGTTCACGAGCGCTGCGATGAAAGAGTGAAGAAAACTGAAAAGTAAAAAAAACGCATTTCTTAATTTTCAGTGAAAATGAAATAATCACGTCACATAGAAATACCTTGAGAGTTTTTTTTGGAAAAAAGAACACTTTCTTTGGGATGTGCATGGGCTGATATACTGATCGAGAGGATGATGCACTCACAGCGAAACCACAGCGAAACAAGCACGCAAATTAGGGGAATCTGATTTTTGATGAACAGTCGCGATTTTTAAATAGTCAGAAGATAGTGTGGTAAGATGAGGTCTTTTCACATCGAGATTCACTTTTATCATTCAGTTTTATCACCGTATTTATTTGAGCGAGGATCACTCAGAGTGGTGATAACTGCCAGAAAATATAAGATCAACGCGATGTTCTCAACAATAGTGGATAAAGATAACAAAACATAAGAAAGCAAAAGAGTGGGGAGGGGGAGGGGTAGGTTAACTGACTAAGTAGTAGAGATTAGAAGCTTGCCATTAAGAAAATTTGGAGACTGAAAGGTTAGCAACTGAATCTAGACGAAATTTACGTGCAGAATAGTGGTAGTATGTATTTGATGAATTTATGCGCTGGAGGAATCCACAAGGAAAGAAAGAAACAAACTTAACCAGATAGTGGATTTCAAAGAACTTTTGTAGAATCTTAATGGAAGCGAAAAAATGATAGACACCGAACGAGTAATAAAAGGAATGTATGACGGATGTATCACGAAAAAAATCATTGGACAGCAAATAAAACAATAAAAAGTTAGATTGCAGATGTATTGAAGAAGAGTGTCAAAAAGTGCACATCGTGATATCAACAAAATTAGAGCCCTACTGAATTTAAATAAACATTCCAAACTTCATAGAATACTTCATTTTGAAACAGATGTGCTATGCCAACCTTGTAATATTTGAAATATCGACTTTTTAGTTTTACTTTAAAAGCGACACGCTGATCTCCAACACACAACATTCGATGTCTTGAAAGACCACCAGCAGTTGTTATCTGAACTTGTCGCCGTTTGAGAAGACATTTCCTTTGTTGTCTTCAGAGTGCTATTTTTTGTGCATCTCGCTAGAGGTAAAGCGTTAAAACAATGCGTAAACTGAACTAATGCCGGTAAAACACCAATCTGCCTCATAGGTACATTGTTGCATGACTATTATGTATGCATCTGCTCATTAACGTGAAGAAGAACTTCTGCATGAATTGATCAATGGAAGGTCACATTGTCGGTCTCACATTTTATTACGTGCCGAATTGGTCAACGTTTAAATAATCCTTTTCGTGCACCAACCTCGACCATAATCAATCTTATTTTTGATGCTTTCCGCCTAATACAACACTCATTTAGATCTTAAAGTGACTAAGTGGAGAAAAATTTGCAACTTGAACCTCAGCGGTAGCAGGAGTGATATAAACTGCAGCTGGCATATCGAGAAATTTAAAAGGCCTCCGAATTCATCGATTTATGGACTTTATGTAGAACAAACCGCGAACGACACCAAAAACTGAAAAACTGAGATCATATGAAACTGAAAAGAAAACTTTAATTTTGCTCGGAAATACATATAAGCAAATCAGTGGGTTATGCGGTATCCTCGCTAGAAAGTTGAATGGAAAATGGGCTCGGATGAAAAATGAAAACGCGATTTTTTTATGCAAAATGGATATATATATATATATATATATGCTTACTTACATTACTTAGAAGTCGTTATTCAACGAGATGTCCCTGTCGCAACAGACAGTCCCGTGGCGACGTTCCGCATGGGCCCTTCCATAACGATCTGTCTACTGCTTTTCTTCTCCATGTTGACATTATATATATATATATATATATATATATATATATATATATATGATAACTCGCGCGTATTTTTGAAATTTCCACTATGTTTCAGGCCCATTCGGTCTTCTTACCATCAAAGCACTCCTCTTACCGTTGGTACACCGTTGGTAGTGGCGTTTCCATCATTCAAACATTTCCGAGCGTTCCTTCCCGATACTCCAAGCGCTCCTAGCTAATTTTCCTCCTGTCGTTTCACTCGATTCAAAACGTCGCCATTTCAACGTTGCCTTCGAGTTGTGATACAAAAGAAGTCTGTAAATCAGGTGGGAAAGGAGGCTGTGGAACAATTGTTACCCTGTGTGTAACTAGCGACCGACAGATTAATAGCGTTCTGTTTAAGATATGTGGAAAGGGAAAGGGGAGTGACAAGCAAAGCGCTTGTCCTATCTCAACAAATAAATTAAAAATGTGATTAGAAGCATCCGCAGTTGTTTCTGTCTGTTTTGTGGTCCAGCTTTGATGAAGATTTTCAGATAAAAGTACATGTTTTACCAATCGGCTAGAACTTTTCCTATTTTTGTGATAAACTCGTGGATCTTCATGGGATTTCGACGTTCTTTAAAATCGGTTTGGATAAAGAACATTTAATTTTATTTTGCAAACCACGGCAAGTAATTGTGATGATCGATTTTGTTGCACAGGTCAGATGCACTGGGTATCACTCCAGTTATCGCTATTTCGTAAAATAATAAAGCCGTTAATTCACTTTGACGTCTTTTTCGCGATGCCTGTAACGCACTTACCTGCTTTGCGGATGATGTAAACACAACGAAAGTATAATATTGTGAGAGTGGTCAAGCAGTAGAAGTTGATCTTGCTTCTAATATATAAATTTTTCTAATTGTGTTTGCTGACGACTTTTCTGATCGATTTTCCTGACAGAACTAGATACATGTTAGTATGTAATTTTTTCGGCAGATTCAAAAAGGAGAAAGTAGAAAAATTCACTTAAGAGAAGACTTAGGCGGAACGGAAAGTGCTTGCCCATGTATGCATTGAAAAGCCGGTCCATGCCATCAATGCCATTTTTTCTTCCATTATGTTGGAAAGGTGTAAGCAGCGAAGTTATTTAACGGCGAAGGTCTCACAATGACATTATTGAGATTTTTGAATCAGACTTACGGCAAAGTTCCTTCATACTAGAATCTACTCAAGAATCTTCGGAAGTGTCCTGGCCCAATTTAAGCACTTTGTTTTCTCAAGAAGGTATTAGTCCATGATGACTCGAAATAACCTCATAATAGAAGCCTCTCGAATTTCATTTGAAATCTTAGGCAATTTCATGACAGAACGGTAAACTGATGAGAAGTGCTGCTAAGAACAATTCTAGCGGTTTTATCTCAGCGGCATTTCTTTTGATTTATTAGCTTTCCAAGCGCTTTGAAAAAAGACAATTTTTCAAAAGGACGTTTCACAAAAGTCTGTTTTAAAAATGGTATTAATCTATTGTAGATGAATTTTATGAAGCATGTGGACAATGAAATTTTCCGTCACTTTCTTCACCCTTGAACATTTTCTCGATTTGTTGTTCAGTGCGTGCATTTTACCTTTATTCTGCAGATTATGTTAACAGGTGGTGAAAAACAACAGAAACTACTGAATTCCACCCCAATATGCAAATAAATGCACTGATGGGTTAATGAAAAATGCATGCAGGCGCATGGGTGCACATCGGCGATTGCTATTACTTAAATATAGAAGTGCCATTAAGTAGCGCTGATAAGACGCTAAACAACGAGGAACTGCAAGGAATATCAGCAAAGGCCAGATCAACTGCTTCCGTGTAGAGCAGTAGAAAGGACGAACACAGGACAGATCAAACTGTCTACGAATGCTTTGATGATCTCATGGTTGAACAAACTGTCTATAAATGCCTTGAGGCAAAACTCGGGGGAGCGTATTTGCTTGCAGAGTCAGTGTTAGTTTCGATGTTCCTGACGGATTCGAAGAGCATCGGGTGCGCCGGCGTTGGAGCGGCGTGCTATGATCGTCAATCGCACAGGGGCACTGTGGATAGTGCGGAGGCCATGTTGGGCAAGTCTTCGTCCTCCCTTCCCCATCCCCGATCTCCTTATTTGTGTGCCGTTTTACGTCAATTTATTTTAAGCGTTGAATAAAACCTTGACTTCTTTTACTGTGCCGGCTTCTCAGAGTACATGGTGAAAACCTCAAGACAAACTAAACACCCTTACAGAACTCTCGATTTCGCCCTTTACAGATCCGAACACATTTGAAGTGAAAATTGCTTTAGTGCAAAATGATTGAGAAGGAATTTCGGATAATAACTCCACTAACTGTGTACACTGATAAGGCCGGAGATTTTAGGTGTGTGATTAGATATCTCGATGAATGAGTTTTTTAATGAAATCAAATGAGCAGTTATTGCCGCATTTCATGGCAGAGGAAGCGAATGATGTGACACCCTTATTTTCATGATCTGATATGGAGGAGAACGGTCGTCGCTTAATGCTGAACATACCTTTGTCGTTCGAAAGGTTAATGACAAAACTCGCGTTCCATCGGAATTCAGATTTTTCCGATTTGCGGAAGACTTGACGCGTGATATAAACAGAACTTTTTTTCAGGACGAAATTCGATCAAATTTTAGTATTTGGCAGCTTTCAGCCATAGTGTTTAGATTTTTCCCGAAGCGATTATATGGCGCCAATAAGACCAAGGAATGAGATATTTAGTTCAAAAAATCAACCCTTTCTACTTCCTTCATTAAATAGCTTAGCAAGAATATTGCTACAAAATGTCTCTATTGAAACTCTCATAGAATAGTTGATAATTACCACTTACCAAAATATATATTTCACCAACCCAAAGTTTTCGAATTCAGATGAAATTGGAATCTCGTTGGTGACTTTGGCCAATCGGATACCTCTGATCTCTAGCTCTGACGTTGGTTTGCTCAACAAAGTGGCTTCAATTTCTCGATTTTCGAGCCCCACTTCATAAAACCATACTCTCGAAAGTAGAAATTGGTAAAGAAGTTTGCAA
Source organism: Baylisascaris procyonis (assembly GCA_037389465.1). Taxonomy (NCBI): domain Eukaryota; kingdom Metazoa; phylum Nematoda; class Chromadorea; order Rhabditida; family Ascarididae; genus Baylisascaris; species Baylisascaris procyonis. The sequence goes on from JAZARR010000267.1 coordinate 139,377, forward strand.
AGCTTATGCTGTTTTCTACAGGTCTTCTAGTACAGAAATTAAACATATTCGACTAGCCGAATGGTAGAGGTTGCCACACATAAATGACGCTGCTAGCCAACGTTAGCGAACTTTTTTTCAATGTTATACAAATGCTTTCATTTAAAAAGAAGAGTAGCAAATAATGTTGCAAAAAGCGAACACTTTAACCTGTCTAACAGCCTCAAATAAACCTTACCCTTAGTGAAATATATCGCTTCTCAGTTTCGCAGGAAAAAATTTCGGCTTCAGCAAGTTTCCCTCCTCCCCGTTCCTCCCAAATCTTCCACAACAAAGTTTTTTCCATCATTTCATCAAGAAATTCAGGAAGATGAACTATTTTTGCATGCTCATGGGCTATATACGATTGCTGGATTGTTGCCAAAATGTTGAAAGAAACAGTGCCACCTGAATAAACATCCTTGCTAATAAAACCCTGTAGTAGGACATCGCAGCCTCATATTTATTAAAGGTTGCACACAAATATAGGTTGCTTTATATAAGTTTGCTCAAAACTGCCTCAAGAAATTCAACAGCAATCACCACTCCAGCACATGCGATCGATACATACCTGAATATGCGATACAGCCTGGGATATAAAGCACAAAATGTGCCACTAGAGCAAGCAAAATGCTCCCAAATACTCCTGAAATCAAGTGCATCAGCATCATCATATAAGAAACGTGTTGTGCGAAATAAATGTTTCTTGCAGTCGTTTATGACTGCTGCTGTTCTTTTCAATGTCTCTCACGCATTTCATTTCTCTATTTCTCATGAAATAAAGAGAAATACATTTCTACGGTATTCTTCTTGCTAAAAAAATATTTGGATACGAACCGAAAATATAGGGCAGCTTATAGTTGAAATCATTCATAGAAAGAAGCTGCTTGAAATCATGACGACCGTCGATGCAATAGTACCAACGATAACCGGTATGATACAAGTTGATAGCATGTACCGCTGCAGGGAACAAAAATGATATTCCAAGACGTTCGGACTCCCAATACAGGAGTGCTATCTGTAAAAATTTGTCGTATAAGCCAAAACCGCCCCGGTACACATGTGCCGTTAAGGGTTCACAGAGTGGCTATCGTTCCAAATTCGAATTTTCGTGTGGGAGGGGAAATTTTTCAGAAGTTTGCACTCGGCTTATTGTGAAAGTGAGTTATTTTTCCTTGCAACTGTAATCAACACTCCATTTTCAATAATTAAATCTCACGTTTCAAAAGAAAATTCTGGCAAACCGCCTCCCCTCTGTCCTCTGGGGCAAATAGTTCCCTTCCTAACCGGAAATCTTCAGCACTTTAGTGAACAGTGAATCCAATCGTAACAAAGAACTATTTAAGATGGTAACTTATGTTTTATGTGTGCACCGATTAGGAAACTTGTAGCTGTGAGGATACCGCATTATGGAATTGCGTATAACACCGGAACAGCAGTGTTGTTGCGCAACTATTGGTGATCTTCTCGCCACACTATGCAAGTCCTCGTAGCTGACCATTTTCTCGAAAACTGGAAGAAATGACCCTCAATCTCTTTAAGGAACACCTGAATGATAACTGTAATCATCTGAGCAGTTCGCATATTATATGCGATTCGTGGGTAGAGCTCGTAAGTGGGTTGCTGCTAGTCATTTGAGCGTATTTTCTGCAAACAGCACTTTTATGTTTTATGATCTGCTCATAGAATGGAAAGTTTCGCATCAAATCGAACTTGAACATGCTAACCGTCCAGTCTAAACTTTGGGGCTTAGCAATTTGCATGCCAACAGTGGTTACGGATTAGTTTTTGCAAAATCCACAACAAGAATTCGTAATTCAAAATTAGCATCTTGCAGATAATCTTTTTCATCACTACAAAACTGGGATTGCAGCACTATGTTGATAGAGGTTGTCTTAGACAAAGTTTTTCACAATTTTATAATAATGCAAACGCAAGAAATTCATACTCTTTACGGCACTCGTTGAAGAGGTTTTCGATTCTTTCTATGCTTATCTATCGTTTGACTGGGTATCGGATACCGGAAATTCCCAAATTTGCAGTTAGTGTTTCTCTAAGTTTCCTCCCGAAAGAAGAAGAGAGCAATAAGCTTATGCATTGTTACAATCCACTCTGCATGGGTGATCCAAATTAAGATCACTGACGACGCATTAAAGAAGGCTTTTGAAGGTAACATTCACTTCACAGTTGACTAATTTTGAAACTCAAACTTTTAGATTTTGACAGGTCGCATTGGGCACATCACGTCGTGGCACGCAGAATACCTGGGATGAAAAAATACTGAGTGAGTACATTACCTGCTGCTCCTCCTATCCGTCCTTCTCCTTCCCCTACCTCCTGCAGAAAATTCCGTTTCTTGGTAGGACTTTGTGTGTATGCTGCTTATGGGCCATTCATTCTTATCTAGTCTAGTTTAGCATTCTTCCATTGACTGTATTCTTTATGAAAAGTGAGTATCCATCGGATATGATAAGTGAGTGTTCGGCATCAAGCAGCATAGCAACCGCATTGTCAGCCTGTTCGTTAAGGCAGCCATTTGACAGTAAACTTCCACTTAAGTGTCCTTGCATTTGTGATTTGAATTTATTCGGCAGTCGCTACCTTCACTATTAGATTAATGGAAGGATACCTAGGGAAGATAAGTCTTGCAGCTGTCACCGACACTGTGCGCCAGTGAGTTGCTGTGAATCTCCAACCTGAGGAAATATGAACACCCTGAAGTTGACTTGTTCAGCTACTACGCCGCCTCGATAAAACTCTCGAAGTCACCGGTTTCCTAAAAAGTCCGCACGAGGAGAAGTGAGGCGCGCCTAGAGGAGTTAAACGACGTCTGCCAAAAACGGCTGTAAGGATGAACAGTGGCTATAGCAGAATGGGAACGTTTTCTCATGAAACACAGAAGAAGTGAGTTCGTTGTAAAGGAATCATTCATTAGGCGAATCTATTGAATCACGCTATTGAGTGAAACAAGTAATGCCAGGCTGGTAATAATGGTGCAAAGAGGTATTCGTAAATACTCAAAAATGTTATGAGAGGGAATTGTCAAAGTATACCGTTGAGATTTCTGAAGTTATAATTTATGTTTCACATGGAAAAAGTGTAGGCAATAATTACAGTACTTACGGTGAAAATTATTAGTGCTTACGAGAACTGATAACCGAAAATTTCGACTAACGGTAGGGGTTAAAGATCGCTAAGCTGCAATGGTTGCCTAAGGTATGGTAAATATGGCACGCGCTCCTGACATCACTTGACACATAGTGGTACTGAAGGTTGGAGGTGGGAAGTGCCTTTGCGTAGTGCTTTGCTAAAAGCTGAGTATCAAGTGAAGGAACAGTTGACGATTGAAACCTTTCCTGGCTCCACTATTCAATAACAAAAGTGAACCAACCGAAATCACAACAGAAGTCTTGAATGCATTGCCGTTTCAAAGTTTGCGTTCATCACTTATTGAGGAATATTTGCATATAAATACTTGCACGCAGGAAACACTGACGAAGCTGGAACATTTTATTCGAACTTTCTATTGCATTTTTGCAATTCCTTTCCCGAATTCTTTTACAAAATCCCAGTATGTTGACGCTATGTCGGCACATGTGTATGTGTACATCTCTCTTCCCATAGTTTCAACTTCGAAATTACTGAAGTTGCAAAATAAATTTGGCGTGCACAATGTTCATGAAAAAATGTTCTTCTGCACCATGAGTTACGTTGGTTCATCAGTTTTAATAAAAGTTGTAGTAATTCAGAAGTGCCAACAAATTTGCTCCTTACTGCTTGAGTCGGACCTCAGTTTCACATAAATAGAGCCGCGCATGCAAGAAATTTTACGCATAAAATTTGTTTCCGTGCTATGAAGGAAATATTAAATCGATATTCTGCATAAAATAATTATTCTTGATGATATGTGATCAGTTCAGTGGAGTGCAAAACTGCACATCACGTCAGTTGCTTTGCTATGCTTCTCCGCTTTCTTGACACCCACCGGTTAGCTTCGCTGAAAAAGCCGAACAATAATTTGTGAATTCTCTTTGAAAACTTACTGAACCGGTATCAGATTACTAGCTCATCGTTTGCTCGAAAGAAAACAGTGCACAAACATGCCAAAGCAGCTGACACAATCTTTGCATTTGCATATTTGTTCAACTAGTTTTATAAATTTTCATCAAGCAATAAATATGCAAAATTATTTCACCATTTTTATCAACCTAGCCAATCGTACAAATCACCCACGAAAGATTTCCTCTTTAGTTATTCGACCGGTGTGAAGTGAAAAATGTCTGCAGATTTCTTTTAACTTGTAATATGCGTTACTTTTTTCCAAATTCGGTGGATCAGTATGAAATATATGTGGTCAACTTATAGTATATACAAATTTCGTAACTGCAAGCTTCGATGCTTCATGAGTTAGTACTTCCAAGTGGACAGACATACAATTAAATATAAATGCAAACAGAAATTTATTATAAATATATTCAAAATATTACACATTATTGCGCGCTCTGATTTCTTCACCGCCGCAATTAAGTAAGCAAATGAACATGTAAGCACTGCTGCCTATAATTCAAATTTGGACTCGTAGCACACTCATACATGCTGTGTTTTATATATTTGAATCAAGATATGTGTACGCAAACACATAGAAAGTATATATGGCGCATTTTATAGATATGCCTGTATGCATGCAAGTATGAGCAACTGTAGTTGTTAAAATGTAGGGAATAAGGGACAGAGAAAAATTAAATTGCGCAAATTGCTGGAGGAAGGGAAAGCGGAACACAGACACAGCATTCCGCATGTGAAGGAAAAAGTGAGATATAACGCTGAAATTATGGACTCACCCTGCTAACATTTGGCTTCAACACGTTAACACGATTCCAATTTTTGTTAAATGTTCTAATGCTTGAATTATGTTACGAAACTTTTTAGTCAGCAGACGACGTTTAAAGAAGTTTTATTTGAAACAAGATGATGCTGACACACAAAAAAAACAAATTCAAACAAACGGATCGCACCTTTGACATAAACCACATGTCTGTGAAAAATGATGCAATGTTTATGCGATTGCGTTTTTTCACATTTTGCGCTCATTTTGAAATATATTCTTTCCTTCATAGAAATTTCGTCGTTTGATGCATTCTGTTTATTGTTTAATAATGAGAAACACTTAGACGGTAAAATAAGTAAATAAGTGAGCCATGGAAAGAGAACTATATGCGCCTTTTCCATCTCACCACGGCAGGCGAACAGTCCTGAAGTTTTTCGAAAAACAGTTGAAAAACATCTTAAGAAATTGATTAGTTCTGCAAAGCACTTCAGAAAAAATCGTTTTATGCTAGCCGCAACATTTAACGCGGCATAAAAATTTGAATCGTAAATTTGCTATTGAATTAAGGTGTCCATTAACGTCTTTATATAATGAAATGAATACTCAGCCACGAAAACACACAAAGATGAGGAAAATTACCTTCGAAACTTCTCCCCTATTTTAAATGCTATTCATCCGATTTTTTAAGAAAGATGCAAAACCCGGCAGGTCTTATTCGGCACTCTATGATAGTTTTCGATCGTTTATCTGAGTGACAGAAACGAAAAGTGAAACGAAGCAATGTGAATTTACTACAGTATATCGCAGAATTTCAGTGTTTCTCTACAGTCAAAGATACTGAAGCTATTACAGACAAATAAAGCAGCCATCAAATTTGTCGAAAATACTTCAACTCCACTGCAAAATGTGGCGCTTTTTCTTGAATACTGGCATCTTGTCAAGGTTTGTTTTTTAATAAAGAAACATCGAATCGAATTCATCATCATAAATGATAAAAAATTTACAGATATTCACATACTGTATCACCTCCAAAACTGCTCAGTGCAAACATATATGGTAAAATAAAAACACTGAAGAAATACCTACGATATTGTATCGTAATTTAAAATTCTAATATAGCAGTATACCGCAGTAGTAACATATGTAGACGACCTTTTGGTTCCAAAATACGTCTGCAAATTTTCCAGTGGAAATTTTTCTTTCAAAATTTTTGGCAAGTGACCATGGTTTTCGAAAAAAACTTTTCAAGAGTAATACTCACTCTCCCATGGCGCCAATTATTCACTGGTTAGCCATCACCCTCCGTGCTCAGAAAGAAGTCCATCCCTTCAGCTAGAAGAATCCGCATTCTTTTGCCAACACTTTGCATTCGTTTTCAATAAAAACTGCAGAGTTACAAAAACATATCATTTTCGAATTAAAAGTCAACACTGTTAAAAAACGACCTTGCCAGCAATCACAAACGACAGGAAAAATACCGAAGTTAAACGCAAATTTAAAAACGAAAAATTTATTACTACAACGTATTGTTGAAAACTCAGCAACACTTACTGGAGTGTTTTATTCGCTTGAGGGTTTGTATGTTTCATATATTTCGGCTGCGAGTACACCACTAGCGGCAACCAATGATGCGTAATCGGAAAGGTTGTATATGAGTGCACTGAGGGTTGATGGAATCGAACCAACAATTAAGTGCCCAATGAACGCCAAAACAACGCTTCCGAATACAGCTGAAAACATTTTGAAATTGCTGAACTGTCAAGCTAAATTAAAGTCTGAAAGAATTTTAAGTTTCTAAGTGAAACCAATTTTAAGTTTTGCTAGAAACTTGATGCGAGGATATTCATACTGGCTTAACAAGTTTCGCAAGGCGGAAAAATGCTCAGCAATCAAATGCGAATGCATTCGAAGTTCACTTATCTTGATTCCTCCCCTCCACCACCTCACTTTGTTTCTGTGGAAAGTATTCTCTAGCCAACTTACTGTCATCGAAGGTTTTAAATAAGGAACAGATTACCTCTAAAATTCTATAAAGGAATTACTATGAACAAATACAAACTTAATTTGATCCATTCTGGTCGTCCCTCTAAATGTAGTCTCCTTACCACATACTCCAGTGTCTTACTGATGCCTCCATAAAAATAATCATTATGTATGCTGGCAGTTCAACAGTAATCTTGAAGCCATCCTACAATTCCACCCATAATGTGAGCTTCATCTTCAACGAATGGGACCTTACCTGCGAACATCTGACTTCATATTCATTCAATGATAAATCGTTAACTTCTTGCAAATTTTAATCCAAATATTTATTTAAAGCACTCGAAAAAGGGGGTCAGATGGGAAAAGGTGAGCCAAATTACAAGAATGACTTAAGAAACTCACGGTCGCTAACTAATCAAAAGCATCAGTTGGAGTCTTTCATCATGAAAACGTCGGAAACGAATTATTGCTAAGCATTTCAGAACTTTTAGCCCAATTTCCATTCCTTCATCACCCTCCACCTCTCATTGGAACTTACCTATCCACTTTATCCTCAAGAGAGTTACATATAGCGTTTTTATGCGAAACCTCTCTAATAATACATTTTTCTTTCACTTAATACTTAACCGAAAGCATATTTCGCTTTGATATTAATATATTTGACGGAAATCATTTGTTTGAGATCGTAACGTCCATCAATATTGCAGTAGAGACGTAAGCCAATATGATATATGTTAAGGAGGTGTACTGCGAGAGGAATGAGGAATTACAGTCCGATGCGATCGTACTCCATATAGAGAATACACACCTGCAAATTGTTTCAACCATCACAAACTACAACTACTGGAAGAACAAAATGTATCATAGTGCACTGCATTCATTCTTTTTCAGCAGCATCTCCCTTTTCATACCGCAGGTAGATATTATACGTTTTTATTTTACTCGTTGCTAATATTTCCATTTTTTTCTGATTGCATATCTCAAGCTTGAAATTTTCCTCCTCTCTCCTATCCGCCTACTCAAATGGAATAGATAAACATTGGAAAACTTTGTTCCTGATAAATTAAAGTTCAGATTCATTCTCCAATACTTGTAAGTACATCAACAACAAAAAAGATGGATTTATAGAAATATACAAATACTCGAAATGTTTATTGCAATACTCTTCCCATACATACGCTCCCCATTATGCTCAATAGGGAATTGGGTTAGAAGATAAACTGAGGGAATTCATTTCATGAAAACGAAAATATGCAAATTACCTCAAGGAATAATGCGACCACTTGAGCTGTATGCAATTGATAAACAACTGATGGAAATGAAAATCCAAAGCTTTGATGGCTCCCTTCAATGGTGGCCATTCTGATTCCTGAAACTCTTCTAATATTACAGTTATTTTCATAATTGTAATTTCATTCTCGCAGGCAACGA